>JAAAKQ030453868.1:0-24340 GCA_010016005.3 Zanna intricata | reverse complement strand
ATACACATCATCCTCATTCATCCTCTGAAGTAATACCTTAACGGTAGTTCCGGAGGCTAAACAGATAAAAGAGAAGTATTTTATTTTTGTTGCTTATTCAGGATCATAATCACTTTCCTCAAGTATTAGCTTCTTTCTCGGGTTTTTCGTTTTATTTTTGTTTTTTGTTTTTTTTTACTTTTATCTACTTTTCCTTCCTTTTTTTATCTGTAACAACTTTGTGGATACTATTTCGGATTTCTTAGTCTCAGTTCATCTTTCGTTTTAAATTCTTGTACTATTATAAGCAACATTTAACTCAGTCTTTCGAACGCTTTTATTCTTTCAGTATTATAGTTATTTAAAGTAACCTTTGCATCGTACACTACGAATTGTAATGCTAAATAACCTACAAACACAGTTTTGGAATCTGATTGAGTCGATATATTTGTTTAGGTTTTGTATCTTTCCAACAAAACATTTAGTACAGTTCATTTTCAGAGAAACTTCTGGTCGCTAGTTTGACTAATTGGATTACTGTTCTTGGAATTGCTTTCTCATGGCTGTCAACAGCTCTACTTTCCAGAATAAAAATAATATTTTTATGTGACATCTAATCAAAAGGAGAAAGAAAAACTATGTTAGAAATTACTCATACTCTCAAAACTGTTTCGCAAAATCGTATTTCTTTAGCTTGGAAAAAGAATTTTTGAGAAAATTCTTATTTTCATCTACTAAAATTTTTATTTTGTTGCACCAAAAACCAATAAGAACAAAAACAGTGTTGATTTTTTGACTCGAAACCACGATACTCTTAAATTAATGAAGCTGTTAGAAATAAAAAATAAAATTAAAGAATTTTATTACATTATAAACAGTTTATTTTGAAAATTTTACGGTTTTAAAAATAAACTGTATCTTTTTAATATTAGTTACAATTACGAATTATTCTAAGCGGTGCCGTTTTAAGGACGTAATATTATCGAGTTTATAATTTATATAAAAATATAACTGTTGTAAAAATAACAATTTTTTTGTAGTTGAGCGTTAAATTACAGTTTAAATTTCACCAAAACTGGTTAAGTTTCGCTCAAGTTGACTTAAATAATTTTATTCTCATTAGTTGTTACTCGACTGCTCAAAAAGGAGTTTAGTGTTTTTAGGCGGTATGTATGTATGTTCTACCGTAGCAGCTCAACGGCTGAACCGATTTAGTTATATGACCCAGGGGATTGGAATCCTTAAGTTACCGGGAGCGAATTGCGGGAGTGAATTGGGAAATTCATTGAGAAATAATAATTAGTGTAATTGTTCAACAGATTTAAAAATTAATCTTTTATAATTTTTATAATACCTGAGAGTGGAAATTGCTTCGTCCTAATAGTTAAACCGTTTTAATAATTATTTTTTTTTAATTCTATAGATATTACGATTAAAATTTAAAAAATGTATATATATTTATTTACTTTAATAATTTATACAGTATTTAATTATATGTAAATATCTCAAGACAAGTAAAGAGTTTTTTTGGTGGTTTTTTTTTTCTGGGAAATATTATAGCGTTTTATTGGTAATTTTTTTGTTTTATTGAGGGGGGGAGAGAAAAAAGCTTAATTTTGGTTCTTAAATGTAATTTAATTCAGGCTTAAAAAGTATTAAAACGTTATAATTATGATTTTCATTGTTTATTTTTAATTCAATTATTAGATTTACAACGTAAATATAAATCTTGTTGTTCGGATATATTTTCTAATCAAAGCTTCCTTTAATTTTAGTACATTCATTTTATAAAAAAAAATGCAGACGATCGCTCTTAAATATAAAAAAAAAAAAAGAGCGTAATATATTTCTAGTTTCAGACAAAAAGTCTTTGGAAAAAGCTGCCTCCATTCTTTTTTCGCTTTTCTTTGAAAGCTTTAATCATACACATAGCAACTAGGAGAATATTAGCTGCAAGAATATTAGGCGTCAAAAACATTGTTAGCTATGAATAGCTATCATTTTTACTATTATTATTATTGTTATTATTATTATCATTGTTAGTTTATTTAACATAGTGTTTTGCTGTTATACTTTACTTTCAATTTTTATATACTAGCCTAAATAATGTCGGAACAAAATTTTAAGGAGCCGAAAAATTTTTTGTTACATTTTTTTTATGTAAGATTTAAAAAAAATTATTTTATGTTAATTGTTTACCAGTAAAATGGTAAACATTTATATTTGCTCTCCAAGTAGTTTGTTAATAAAAAAGCTATACGCGTAGTGAACGTCGTAACAAATCCTACATTTTTATGAAAAGAGTAAAAGATTGTGCTTCCTGATACATTGATCTACACAATTTCGTAATAGTATATTATAATGCAACATTTACGAAAATTTTGTAGTTTAATTTGATGAAAAACTATAACTATAAGTTAATTCTGCTTAAATTTTAACGTTTACTGGTTTTTAATATTCATTAACACGAAATTAAGAATCGTATAACTATCGAAAAAAAAAACCAAGCGCCAACTCCATGTAACAACATTTAATAAAAATATGGTTAATTTTTGAACCGATCTACATACGCTTATTTAAGCGAGAAACGTTGTAAAGATAATTTTTTTTTTATAATTCATAAATAACAATTTTACTTTGTTAATTTTTTTCTTTATATGTAATCAATAAATTACTTTCTTTTCAAATTTTTGAAAAGAAGTTTTAAGGAATTAGAGAGTTTATTATATAGATTAAAATTATTTATTTAAGGGACTGATAATGAAGGAGATGGATTGCATATCTTGACATAAATTTACCAATTAAGAATAAAGTAAAAATAGGAGAAAAAACTTAGAAAGAAATTTCATTATCTATAATTCTTACATTTTTATATTTTATTAGTTTGTTAAAAAATACATTCTCGGATAATATAATTATGAAAACTACAATTAAATTTAGTAGTGGAAGGAAGTGTAAAAGACAAAGCGTGTAGAAGGAGAAAAATATATTATTCAAACGTTATTAAATAATTGTTCATAAATATTTTTTCTTTTTAATCGTCTAAATGTATGGATTTTATTTATTATTGATTTTTATAGACATATTTCGATTATGAATTATTGGTATTTTCTACAAAAGTGTAAACTGTCAGTCTTTACGAAATAATTTAATATAGTAAACTTAAATTTTCTAATTTGAAACCTGTGACCGTGTTAATTCTTAAATCATTCGCATCTTTATAAATATTAGTTAAGTGAATTTATTTTTCATTAGATAAATTTTAAGCATTCTATTGTGAAAAAATGAATCAACGTTTAGTTAAACACAACTTTAAATAACCAACCCACTCGGTAATTAACAATTTCGTAGCATTCAATGTGATTTTATTTTTTTAAATGACTTAAAATATCTTCCTATCACAAATTTATGTTACATTTAAGAATAAAAAGAATCCTGTTGCAGAGTTTTAAGCTGATTCATTGTGTTTTCATTCCAGTATTTAGGTCCTATTAGGCTGATTGTGTAGTCTCCGGACAACAAACAGATTTTCAGTTTTTACGCAGAATATTCACTACATCAATACACTGGTTGTGCACGTCCTAAAATCACCATCATGAAAAATTTCCTGTGGTTAGACTTACACACACAAAAATTGGAAATGGTGAAAAAGTAAATGGGGAAAAACTCAGTTCTGCAATTACAGTTGATTTTTCTACGTTCCCAGAAACCATCCCAGAACAGGTTCCAGGGTTCCTAAAGATATATCGTCATCCATTCCCGAATTTGTGCGGTTTACGGAAGTATCCGTCTAAACATTAACTCGTTCAGTCAGACCCCCATCGGAAGGATAATTTTGAGTAAATTAAGGTTATTTAAGCATCATTAGTTTTATCCTTAAACTAAATTGCATTATTGTTTTATAAAAGCTAAGCGGTATCGACCGCTATTTTCATTATTTATTTTTTAAAAATGCGAAGAGAATGGAGAGAAATTACACCCAACATTCTTTTTCTTCGGTGATTTATAGAACCGTTTAATTAACGTGGCCTATACCGGGTGGCATTTATAATTATTTAATCTGCAGATTAAGCAAGTTATAAGAAAATTATAACTTGGTTGTATTCTCCCCAATTATACTTACAGTTATTTTGTTCCTTCCGTGCAAAGGTTATTCGAGATTAAGCCGGATTAATTATATTTAACGTTATCAACGACCTCGAGGCTTGTCACCCGACCACCATTATTTGAGTTCTTAGGAATAACACGTCCTGGCTTGGTGATCCAAGGAGGTAACAAGTTACAGGTTTTATAGGAATCCTCGTTTCAAGAACAACGGTCGCAACCGACTACTAATCCCCAAATCAACCAAGCTACACAAAATATTCAGAAACTTCCTAAACATCATTATTTTCGGTTATCAGAAAATTAAAAACTGTATTATCAACTTAATAAAAATAAATATTCATTAACTCTGTAAATAATTTCGTAAATTATGTATTTCGTAAATAATAATTTTGTAAATTATGTATTTCGTAAAAAATAATTTCGTAAATTATCCTTAAAAAAGATATGCTATTAAAATTTAAAAAAAAAGTAATTTAATAAAAATAAATAAAAATTTATAAATGGTTAAACAAATGAGTGAATGAATTACATACTCCTTGACCAAGTAATAACATCCAGCTTTTCGTCTGGAAGGTCCTGAATTCGAATCCCGATCAAGCTTGATATTTTTTCATACGCTACAAAAATCCATTTTACATTCTCATGCATAAGCTTCGATAAAAGATCATAGAATTACTGCAATATCGTACAAACAAGTAAACCATACGAATTTATTAGTGTTTTTTTTTAATTTAAAAATAATCGATCAAAGATTTAATTTAGTGATATAATTTTAATTTAGCTGACAAAGTTCATTACAATACCTACCTAGTTGTAGTAGAAGAATAATCTATTTATTCATCTTTGTATAAATTTGCTTGAAAAATGAATTTTCCGAAATTAGCAAGACTTTGTAATTTATCCGATTTCATTAGACACTTTGACGTGAAAATATTTAACTTAAGTATTAAACCTAAATTTCTGAATTCGATTCCAGGGGTTGTTTGGCATTTCTAGTTTCATCTTATTACCTAAACAAACTCGAATACTTTTCTAGAGTTTATTGTTATTTTTTATTTTTAATAATATTGTCTGTAAAATTTTGTTGTTTTTTTGTTGAGAAGAATTTAGGCGTACTTATAGTATTACATTAAAATAAAATAATTACAAAGAAAATTATTTTAATATCAGATCTTTAAAAAACATTTTCAGAAAGATGAAAGGAAATGTCCGTTACTAAGCAGTTCAGTACACTAACCCTAGGATGCAGAACAATGTCGATTTAATACTGTTGATTTAGAATATGTTCCCTATTGGAATTATTTTGAAAATACCACTTCAGGTACTTAAACATGAACCATCGATTTAACCTGACATACTAAACACGTTTATATTTCATTATGTATTTATTAGTAGATGTATGATCTGTCTAATTAAAGGACTTGGGCGGGAAAGCCCAAAATCAGGCTTGTATTACAATTTAAATAACATTATTTATATAATAAATCTCTTTAATAGGTAATAATTCAATAGAGAATATTACTGTTCATCTCCTTGACGTGTAAAATTTTAATGTGACTAACCGTAGAAAATTTACTTGGCATTTATAATAAAAAATATAAATTTTATACACACATTATTTTGTTTTTACACCGTTATACTTCATACAAGGAAGTATTGTAATCGCAAAAAATGTCGGTTTCCGGATTTCAACCATTTTTACCATCCCTGAATTCATCTCGACTAGTTTCGGCGTGACGTCTGCATGTACGTATATCGCATAACTTAAAAACGATTAGCCATAGAATTTTGAAAATTTGGATTTAGGATTGTTGTTACATCTAGTTGTGTACCTCCCCTTTTAGTTGTAATCGACTGAACCAAAAGTGTACAAAAAAGTACAAAATCCCCAAAAAATTGGATTTTTTAAAATTTTTCCTAAGTCCTCATTGAGAGTTTTTCCATGATATATCAGAAGTGGTTCTTATTTTTATTGGTTCCAGAGTTATAGCCAAATAAAATTTTAATTAATGAAATATAGGGATCTTACAATGGTACACATCGGTTCGAATCAGACTTCAGCTCCTTTTTTTTTTTTTTAATTTAAATATATTGATTTATTAATAACTTGTGATTGTAAAAGATTTTTATGATAAATAATAATTCAGTAATAGCATTTAAAAAATAAAAAATAAAATACAAGGAAATCATGTGGTATCCACATCAGATCTGGCCTTAAACATCTGATTATTTATTAATTGAAAATTATAATTTTGAGTCGTATTACGGTTATGTATGCATTTGTCTCGGTCTACTTACTAATAAATATCGCTATAAAATTTAGTAACCTTCTGCTCTTGTTTCGTTTTTGTTTTCATTTTGTTGATGGGTACATCAAAATAATTTAAAAAAAAAAAACATAGTACTAGATAAATATTAAACATTTATTTAAATATTAATAAAATAGTTAATACCGATGTCATTCTCTTTCCCTTTATCTGTTTAACCTCCGGAACTACCGTAAGGTATTACTTCAGAGGATGAATGAGGATGATGTGTATGTATATGCGAATGAAGTGTAGCCTTGTACAATCTCAGGTCGACCACTCCTGAGACGTGTGGTTAATTGAAACCCATTTTCAAGTGAAATAAGTTTAAATGAAGTGCAACAAAAAATGTGTATATGTAATTTAATAAGCGTACAAGGAAGTCATGTCGTGTCACGTCAGATTTTTATAATGTACTTTTGCCGGTCTCTGTGGCTGAGTGGTAGCGTCTCAGTCTTTCATCCGGTGGTCCCGGGTTCGAATCCCGGTCAGGCATGGCATTTTTCACACACGCTACAATTCATTCACCTCATCCTCTGATGATATAACTTAACGTGGTTCCGGAGGTTAAACAAAAAAAAAATAAGAACTTTTGATTTTATAAAAAAGTATGTAGATACAATGTATACGTAGTCTCAGTCGATCCAGAGTTTTAAAAAAAATATTTGGCGTTTCGTTTCACGTTGATACTAACATAATTTTCTAATTAATCTCTTTTCCAATTTTCTGATTAATACTGTGGCTCATATGATAACATTGCTAGTACCTTTTCAAAAGTAAATTATTTATAAATGTTTGCTTCGGGTGAATTGTCGTAAACGACTGATTTTTTAAATAAGAATAATTCAAATCTAGTAATCCGATAGATCCATATTTATGTATTCTACTATCCTATGTGTGATATAAGGAATGACCGTAGGATTAAAGTATTAATTGATTAAAGGATTATGGATTTTAAAAAATTCATTGTTTTTTGACTCGCTTTTTTTTTATAAGCCATCAAATAAATTTTCAACAGTTAGATTTGCATTAAAAGTTTATTTAACAGAAATTATTTTATTTCTATAACATTTGTGGATTTTAAGGCGATTTTCGTTAATAAAGTACAACATAATAACAGAACATAGTTATTGTACTATTATCGATGTGATTTTGCGTCTTTCTGCCAAATTAATTTTTTTTTTATTTTTAAACGATACTTGAGTTGTCATTCCACCTTTATAAAAATGAAGAAAAAAGTGTTTATGAATGTAAACGTAATGCGTTTATTATAGAATAAAAAGTAATTTCCGCTGAGCAGTAATTATCTTTCAGTAGGGGGTGAAAAGAAACCAAATTTAATTTTTAAGGAATAAATCTCTACATTATAGTCGTTCAATTAAATCGTGCTGCAATGACCAGTTTCGTAAAAAATGTAATTTATTTTTATTTCTGTAAAATAAAATAAATATTTTAATTGCGACTCAAAATTACGTCATTGGCGAAGTTGAAACAACAGAAAAATACCGTTATCTATTCCCTCCCTAGTCGTGTCCACGGCCGTCAGTTATTTGTTAGCTGCTGCATCACGGAGTATAATTATTTTTGCGTGCGAATTTTAAATGCATCAATTATAATCCAGCACTATTATCATCTGAGAGGAAAAATAGTTTATCTCGTAACTCTTGGCTTTGTGCTTGTAACCCGTATCGCGTGAGCTTTGTAAACATGTCACGGTAGTATCTCTGAGGATCAGGCTGGCTTTCGGACAGATAATTTATACATAAAAGTTAATGGGACGGTTGACATCAAAAGACTGTTTAACGCATACGGTATAACTTTCACTAATTCATCTATTGTTAAAGGTAAAAATAGTTAACGTGATGGTGTTTTAGTAATTAAATTAAAATCTCTACAGTTTTTACTGTTTAGATTTTTCTGTCGTCTGTCCCGTTTTGACTCTAAAAACTAGATAAAAATATTATTTTTTATGATCTCCCGAAAAATATATTGGTTTCTTCTAAGTTTTTACTTATCTAATAAATTAATAAAAATTATTTTGGAATTTTCTTTTCAGAATTCTATGCCTGTACTTTCAAACGTTTTACAAATTTCTAGATTAATTCGACCGCATTATCGAAAAAAATTGTTACGAAGATATTCATCCGCTATTTTATATCATCATTTACAGAATAAAATGAGATGAATTCCGTAATGTACGTTATCTAGAGTTAGAGAGATGGTTCAAATATGGGTTCTGATATCACAAATATATTACGCCTGTATCCGGAGGAGCGATGGAGAGATTCGGGTTTCAATTTCGACGAGTAATTTTAAGTCGCTTTTACTTTAAAAAGTTTCATTTTTACGATTAAAAAAAAAATATGATCGAGACCATCATAAATAAAATTACCATAATGCTTACTGATGATCTTATTTGTTCACAGAGGAGAGCAAGAGTAAAGAAAAGCATTTAGAAAATCGTTTCAAATCTACACCTACTGCGAAGACTGGAATGGACATGGACCGGACAAAGTCCTCCTGCTAACCTATGTTGTGGTAAATATATTTGAGCAAACATTTTTTTAATTATTATTTATTATTTTTTTTAACAAAAAATAAATCACTTCTGTTGCACTTTAGCACTTCATTATAATACTAATATAGTAATACTGTATTATTACGGTAATACTTTTTTCACAGGTAATACTAATATTATACAGTAGCACTTTATGCTTCAGTTTTATTATTATCGACATACTCCCAGAGTTATTAATATTTAAAGTAAGATAACGTAAAACCCATCTTATTGATAGAAAACCAACTCACGCGATATAATTTTATTTAAACGTATAACACAAAAAGCATTGTTGATGCTTTTGTACGGGTTTGTTTTAATTATCATTATCATTTTTTCTTATATCGTGCACATTATATAACTTATATTAAATAGTTTTAAAACACAGAAAAATTTAAAGATATAAAAACAAATTTATTTCCTGGACGTAATCGGAAGAAATGAGGTAGTTTAGGGTTATGTCATCTAATGTTTATTATTTTCCAGTTGTCATACGATGCAGTTGTTTTGTGTTTAGCAACACGATTAAAGGAGCCGATTTATAATCTGGAATTGACAAAAAAAGGTTATCTAACGAAGTTAAATGAAACACTATTCCTCCTCCACGTTGTCCGTCAGCTAGAAAAGAAGAAAAGCATGTTTCCCATTTAATTTAATTTCTTTTAGAAAGTTAATATTTTTTTTTTTTATAACTAAGAAAATCTGCCATGTGTTTATAAAGTTTTCCCGGATATTTTTGCTTCTCACAATATATATATAAAGTGGATATGGGATGTAAGTTGAAAAAAAATCTAAAAATTAGTCGAGCAAGTGAAACCATAAATTTTATTTGTAATTGTATTTTTATTTATTTTTTATTACTTTCTTGTAGTTCGTATAAGGAAGTATTTTAATCGCGAAAAAAATTAAATTTTAATTTAATTTTTAGTCAAAATATCCATTTTGACTATCCATGAATCCATTTTGACTAGTTTTGGCGTGATATCTGCACATATGTACGTAAGTATTTCGCATAACTCAAAAATAATTAGCCGTAGGATGTTGAAATGTTGGATTTAGGACTATTGTAACACCTAGTTGTGCATCTCCTCTTTTTATAAGAATCGATTGAAGCAAAAGTGTCCAAAAAAGCCAAAAATCCCAAAAATTTTCGATTTTGGACTTTTTTTTAACTTCAGTAATAAGCCCTTATTGAGAGATTTTAAACGATATTCATAAGTGGTACTTATTTTCATTGGTTCCAGAGTAATAGTCGAATAAAATTTTAATTACTGACAAATTGGATCTTACGAGGGTACACTTCCGTTCGAATCAGATTTTTTTTTTCTTTTTTTTTTTTTTAATTTAAATATATTTATTAATAATTACTAACCTCTTATTGTAAAAAAATGTTTATAATAAATAATAATTCAATAAATAAATAAATTAAATAAAATGAAAAAAATATCAGAAATTATTAATGAAATAAAATTTCATTAAAAAAAAATTGTATACATGTAATTTAATAGGCGTACAAGGAAGTCATGAGTTGTCCACGTCAGATTTTGCTTTTATACTAATTTCAGGAAAATTCGTATTATCAGATAAACATTTTTGAAACGGAATGTAAAAAAAGGGAAGACATTTTTTCAGATATTTTAAAAATAATTTCTCTGTTTTCAGCAAGTTATACCTACGTCAAAATAGTAGTCATGCTTATTAAGAAATCCATACCACTCTTTCGTCCAACAGACCAAAAACTGAATAACATCATGGGAAAAATGAGAAAAGTATAATAATAAAATAAAAATTACTGATAAAACAGTATCTCTCTTCTGGATGGTCTTTACTGGAATGCTTTCAATAAATCCCCTTTCTGCTTTTAAAACCTTTTTATTTATAAAATACCTTATCTTAACAACAAATTTAAAAATCTCCATCATTTTCAAAAGGTTTTTTTTAACTAATATGTATGACTTTTAATACAAACTGTGATATTATACAAAGTGTTAAATATTCTGTTATTACTGTTTATACTGAAGAAGTTAAAGAAAATCGATTTATAAAAACAAAAGTACACAAGATAGAAGAAGGTAGGAATAGGCAAAGGGAAACTGTACCTAAGGGATTCATGAGTACCCTTACGTTACATGATCGTTAATTTCAGGGTTTAATAATATTAACATGTATAAATTTAGAGACGAATTTCCCACGGTTGACTGATACGGTTTCAAAGGAAACGGAAGTCGGCCGACTTTTTTGAAAGTTTAACACAAGCGATAGAATTATTGGAATTCTATTTTTATACTCGTAAATGAAAAAAGGGCATTTACGTTTAAAACCGGTATTCTGTTCTACATAAACGAATTGAATTTCCAAAAACTATTAAAGAGATAGTGGACGTATGGAAGAGTTTGAGGGAATTTTCAGGAATATTGAAAAAAAAAAATATCAGAAAAATGTTGGTATATGAATGTTTAGAAATTGATTTTCTCACGAGTATTGCCATAAGTTATACTATTAAATTAAAAAAATTGCTGAAAGACGAAACATAATTCAACAAGTATTCAAAATTATTCGGATTTTTTAATCGCAACGGATGTTTTAATTCTTTTAAACAATGGTACCTTTATTTTGATGGAAAAAATATCATGTATAAAAATTAAAAAAAAAAAAAAAAAAATTGAGATACAGGAAGAATTTTTTTTTAAATTTTAAGATATATTCAAAAGTATAAATTTGATTATCATCAAATGGTAGAACATGTAAAATTCTTCAATAATATTGAAAAAGTTCCGCCTACTCGGAAAAGTAATGCATTTTTTATAAAAGAATTGAATATTTCCCATAGAAGACTTACAATATTCAATCGATTCAGTGCAGTCAGTTACGATATATACAAAACAAAGCCGCTCTAGAGCGCGTAATATACGCTAGGACAAGTTACGTGATTGCTTTCACTCATAAGAGTCGACTAAATATCGAGTATACATGTAACAATGGAACGATCAGAAAATCCGATTGGATCTGTATATGAATAAAGGGATCGTTTGGTACAATAATAGAATTGAAACATCATAGAAACAAGGATCCTGGTTCTGAAATAGCTTTATATCAGAATTTTGATTGACACTATTACAACGTATTTGGATACAGAAAAAATATTCGTGAGAAATTTCCTTTTGTTTATCTAAGCTTTAATAAATTAAAGTACACGTTTCTATTAAACAGTTTCTCAATGCCAAAAACTTTGATAAAAAAATATGCTGAACATCTTCTCTCGTTTAGGCTAAGATTTCTATCACAAATAAAATATTTTTCTTTCCTAATTTTTTTAATAAGTTGGCAAATGTTACTAGTCCTACTTTCTGATAGTTTATCGATATAAAACGTCAGAGCAAAATGTAATTTCTGGAATATTTTTTACAATTTAATCTTTTCAGGATTTTAATTTTTCTATTTGTAATTTATTTTGTGACAGTCTCAAAAAGAATTTTAAGGTGTAAAACCAGACTCTTCTGGTATTCCAATATTGTTTAGTTGATATTAATAATTAATGTAGTTTTTTTATTCGTATAAATATTATTATAATTTGAGTAGTTTAAAAACATCGTTTGACACAATCAAATTGCTTTTATTTATGCGTGAATATATATTTGTTTCCTCTACAGTGCAGATCTGCACTTTATTGCCGATCTGCCGACAAATTTTAATTATTGAAATTATTTATAATTATTATCGTTAAAAATTAATCCAGTGATGAATAGGAGATATTGCTTCAGAGATTAAGAATTTACACATACTCAGATGATCGTACCGAGTTAACCTAATTATACGAGTTTTTATTTTTAAAGTTTGTAAAGTGTTTAGTCTTATCATACAGATTTTCATTGATTGCACTTGATCGTTATTTACTGTCATTTATAAGATTATTTTTTTTTCAAATTAATTTATAATTTTAAATAAGACATTTATGCATAGAACAGTAATGACCGCACAAAGGAGAATCCATAGAGGTGCCCTGCGATTATTAATAAAGTCGTATCTGACCATCTATAAATCTTGTATACTTGTGTGTTCTGTTCTACCGTCATTATTCAGTTTGTTGGATAATGCAACGATTATTTAACACTCCGCTTGTTTGCGAAGAAGAATATTTTATATTATTTCGATTTTCTCTTTCCTTATTTTATTTTCTTTATACTATTTTATATTTCGCTTCTTATCATTAGGTGTTTATTTAATGTACGTAACATCTCAGTACTTGCTATTATTAAAAGAAAATCTCTGTCCCTGTTCAGGGTGTCAAATTACCTCTTAATGATCATTCTTAAATTTATGGGTTTTTAAAAGAAATTTCTTTTTCATTTTCTATAATGATAAATTGTAACATATGTTGAGATTTCACATGATTTTTAAGGATAATTTGCATGCCCGACGGTCCGAGCCGTTCTTTCGAAGTTGCCGTTGATAAATTCATTTAGCACTGAACTAGAATGAGGAATAGGATGCAATACAGTATATTATTTTTTTTGTTATTTTTTTTTTTAACCTCCGGAACCACTGTTAAGGTATATCTTCAGAGGATGAGATG
Source organism: Zanna intricata (assembly GCA_010016005.3). Lineage (NCBI taxonomy): Eukaryota > Metazoa > Arthropoda > Insecta > Hemiptera > Fulgoridae > Zanna > Zanna intricata. Next base: position 10,818 of record JAAAKQ030453868.1, on the reverse strand, counting down.
AATGAATTGTAGCGTGTGTGAAAAATGCCATGCGTGACCGGGATTCAAACTTGGGGACCTCCTGATGAAAGTCCGATACGCTGCCACTCGCGCCAGCAATACAGTTCAAGTCGTATTGTCAAATTAATTTGTTATTCTGAAACGGTGGACTGTTTTATACCTCAATATTTCAAGATGTAATTCTTCATTTACAATAGCACTAGAAGAGTAATACATGATGCCGCCATCCCGATAATACCTGATCTGCACTATAGCAGAAAAGTTTAATTCTCTGATGCTATTTAAAGAGTATTTGACCCGTTCTAGTAAATACAGTCACAGGGACTGATTCTCGAAATTCAGTTTTAAAATAGTTAAAATGATTTATTTAACTATAATGTTTGTAAGCTTAAAAAAACGTTGGTTTTATTGACAACATGTTGCTAGATTTACTGACGTCATATTCAGTTACGCATGAATGAATATAGTGAATGGCACGATGGAGGGGATCGTTTGTTAGTCGTGTATACCATTAGTGTCGGCCGCTTTACATTTTAACAATATGACACGTGCACACACTTACGTAGGAATATAGAGGGAGATATTACCACTCTTCTAATGAGAGAGTGACAACAAACGTCATACGTATTATATAACGTGTAATGCTGTACACTCAGAGAACTTCGTATTCGCTATAAATACAGTTTTTACTAGATCTAACGTTTTTACAGCCGATTATAAACCATTCTGAACGTCTTTCAACTAGGAGTTTTTGTAACATATGTGGTAGCGTTAAAATATCAATGATTTCAGAACGCGATCTACAATGCGACATAAAATATCAAGACTCATTAGATGTGTTTAGTGCATATTTTTTTATTGGGCTTTAAACAGTTACTTGAGAAACAGTCATACTTTCTTACTATAAGACTGTTCAAGGTCTTCCACTCCGCGATAAATCATGTATAATTCTAAATCTTAAATCATTTTTTCATGTTGTATTGATCTGGCGTTGTCTGGTTGGCACTGGGGTAACAGAAAAGCTTTTATAAAATACTTAAATACTTGTATATTGATCTTTTTTTTTTGTTTTCTACAAACGTCGTAAGGTATTGTAAGATAAATGCATATAACGTTTACCACCCACGAAAATCAGTAAATTCATATCCATCTTTTATACCGCGGTATTCAATAACTATAAGGACTTTCAAACTTAATTTAAGTAATAATGGTATTTTTATTCTGTAATAATGGTATTTTTATTCTGCTCAACGAAATAACTTTAAGGTCACCTATATTTAGGCTTATTTAATAATGTTAAGTTTACCGTAACGCTATAGTTTTACGGCATCACATACATGGGGGCTATTTTAAATTTTTTCCAATGAGAGTTAGGCTTTATCTAAGTAATTCAATGTAAAGTGAGAAAAATGTAAATAAAATTTGTTTTGATTCACGCAACTACTTTTTCGGGACAGTAATTTTTCATATATTTTTGTCAAATATCAGGCGAATGATCGACTACGAATCAGCATTGAAAAGGTTTCAGCTTGGAAAAGCTGGAATCAGCATGGTTAAGGTTTTTTTAACTACTAATTAAATAGCTGCATAAATTGTTTATTTTATCGAAAATTATCTTTTGTAAATACTACTAAACATTAAATTAAGTAATTTTATTTTATGAATTAAAAAAAAATAATTAAATCGGTAATTGTATACCGAATCATAAGAACCCACTCCAAACGATGGTAGAAATAATATAGTTTAAATATCAAAAATCTTCTGGTGTCAGAATTGTTGCCAGTGGTGTTTTACAAAATGAAAATCCAGAAAATTTGAATAATTTAATAGAAAGATAGAAATTATTTAATAACTTGCGTAATTTACTTTCTATTTCAATAAACGTTTGAAGTATGAGCTTATTTTACCGAGTTTGTCTCCAGCACATCATATTTTATTCATCTGTTCATTTCCACCTAGCTGTTACTCTTTTCTTTTCTTTGATGTTTTCACTTGAATTTTAGTCTGTGAAATTTTCGTTTTGTGTGTTCGTGTCCATACCGTAGATTCGTATTCCTTTAGCTTTTATAAATGTAGTAAACTCCCTTTTTCCTTTCTAACCGGTCTACAGTTTAATCGTTCGCGTTCGAATTAGAAACATAGAAATTTCCTAAAGCTTAACTGTAGATTATTTATATACGGTCAATAATTTACCACGAAAAAGGAAATTTAACCTGCTATTAAGTATTGACTCGTCTTTTCTTTACGCTTCATATATGGCTTTCAAAATTCCAAAAATCAATTCAGTGTTTAAGTTTAGAACACGCTGTAACTAATTTTACATTGTATCAAAGATTTAATTTGTTTTACAAATTTCTTTCATTATTTTTTGTCCTTGGTAAGATATCTCCATTGCCTTTACGGCATTAGTGGCTGGCAGAAGCCAGATAAAACATTTAGTTGTATTTTCTTTTGTGTGTACATGTGTTTGTTTTAAAAAAAATAAATAAAGAGAAAATTTGTTTTTAAAAAAATATAAGGTTGATGACCAAATAAAATTCATAAACCTTCTAAATATGACTTGTTGGGATGTTGTGCTCTTGAACTGTGATTTTGAATTTAATGTTATTTATGCCATAATTTTACTTTTTTCTATTAATTATAATTTTAGTAATAATGCTGTTACTCATAGTACACAACCTTTTTTTTGAATGATAAATTTTCGTGGGATATTCAAATTAATCATATTTGTGACTAGATACATACATACTGTTTCGATTTAAACAGTCTTAAGAAAACTCTAAGCTTTTCAATGTTATTAAATATTTATTTATTAAGGCTCTTCATAAAATCAGAACGAGTTTTCAGGATTAAAAAACCTACTTGAGCAACTGAAGTACATTCTCGTTACACTTACTTCTTCTTGCGGGAAACTTCTATTATTATTGTTATAAAGGACCTTATTTTCCGTTGCCATTTTTAGTAAATTGTCTAATACAGTGCTTAAAATACCTTTGGCCAAATAAAGTCAAAGGTTTCATTTTGCAAATTAATTTTATGTTGATGAATTTTTAATTAGATAATTTTGAATTTTTCTGCACATAATTTGCGTCTATTTAAATAAAACACAATAAATAAATATATTTTATTCAATTGCCGTCTTCAAAATTATGTTTTTATTCTGTACCGATTTTATTTATAACCTTAAAGTCGTTGCTTCACTGATATTTCGTATATATGTAATAGTTTTTATGTAATAGTATAACCAGTTACCTTTTTTATTTATTAATTTCATGTGTAGTGATGATGCTCTGAGAGATTTTTTGTACTTCCAGGCAAAATGCTGAAACATTTTCTTATATGTCCTTTAATGTGAACACCTACCATTCCCGAATCGATCTACAATTCGTTCGGAAAGTCGCTGTGCATTATGCTTTTAAATTATGTGTTGCATTCTCTTCTTTCGATGTTACGTTGGCTGCCCTGTAGGTTCGTTGGGAATTTTTCAGTAATAACTAAGACGTCAGTTGTTGAGCTGTGATTGTACGTGCTTCATTTCGTTTTATGTTGTTTCGTTTATCGGAATCAATAGTTACGTGTAACGTAATGGTGCTTTCGTTAGAGGAACGCATTTCTTTCGTTGAACGCGTATTTCGTGAAGGTGGCAACATCACTGATGTAGTGAAGCACAAGTTTTCTGTAAAGTTTCCAATTACTCCTGTTCCTCACCGCTTTGCAGTTCGAACTCTTATCAAAAAATTTCGGGCAACAGGGTCTGTTGAAGACGCTGATCGAACCGGAAGACCGCTTAAACTAAACGAGCAGAAGCTGCTTAATATTTCGGATGCTATAGCCGAAAATCAATGTTTAGGTTAGAACAGCAGCATGATATCGGATTTGCTACCGCATATAAAGGTATAAGAAAAGAACTGGAACTTTTTTCTTACAAAGTAATGTGTGTTCAAGAACTGAAACTTACAGATAATGCGAAAAGACATAATTGTTGTCGACAGTTTGAACGTTTAATTGACCAAAGTTCCGTAGGTATCCTAGATATTACGCTTTTTACAGATGAAGCGTGGTTTTATCTGGGAGGGTATATTAATTCACAAAATACACGACTATGGTTGACAACTATCTCTCCTCTTCTTCTTTTTTTTTTTTTTTTTTTTACCACCTCCGGAATCACCGTTAAGGTATATCATCAGAGGATGAGATGAATAAATTGCAGCGTGTATGAAAAATGCCATGCCTTATCGGGATTCGAACCCGGGAACTCCGGGATGAAAGGCTGTTTAACCTCTGGAACAACCGTAAGGTATATAAAAATGTAACAAAAATAACATGTCACTTTTTTTAAAATTTATTTCTCAATATTTCATTAGAACTAACCGTTATATTTTGCAGTCATCGTATTAATTCATTGGTTATCAGAAAAATCGATTATACGGAATTAGTGAGCCTGAATTATTTCCAGTAGTTGACGTTTCATTGCATAGTTACCGCGTAAAGCAACAACGAGAAATGGAAAATAAGAATACATAAAGATTCGGTAGTGGTACATAATCATGCAAATCCTATGGAAATATCTGAAACAATATTACATACATAGGTATAAATGATACAACAGTATAAAACGTATAAAGTTATCTTATTACGGTTCACAGTGATGTTTTTTTAAAGGAAAATGAACTAGTTTTTACAGTTACAGCGCTAAAATATTCTTATAATGTGAAATCATGAAAGGTATAGTGGAACTGAAGAAAAAAAAACCGGTTTCTTTAAACATGCTAATTTGTGCAATTTTAAATGAATCCTTTTGAAAGTTTATTTATTATTTGATTTAAATTAAAATAAACAATTACGAAAGAAGTATTATACTTCAGAGGATGAATGAGGATGATATGTATGAATGCAAATGAAGTGTAGTCTTGTACAATCTCAGGTCGATCACTCCTGAGAAGTGTGGTTAATAGAAACCGAACCATCAAACAACACCGGTATCCGTGATCTAGTATTCAAATCCGTATAAAAGTTTAAGTACCCTTAATAGGATTTGAACCTTAGAAATCTCGACTTCGAAATCAGCTGATTTGCGGTGTCGCATTAACCACTAGACCAGCCTGGTGGGGTGTGGTTGACAACTGACTCTCATGAATTACACGAAGCGAAAATTGTTGCTTGGGTAGAACGCGCATTGTGGGTCCAGTCTGTTTTGAAAATACAGCTAATAGTGATCATTATTTTGCTGTTTTAACAAACTTCATTAGTCATTTAGTAGCAGTAGAAATCAAACTTATGGTTAGTTCCAACTGGATGGCGCCACAGCGCACACAGCTAACAGGTCAGTGACCTTTTTACGAAATGTCTTTGGTGAATAAATCATTTCCAAGGGCTGAAACCCCCTTCATCCAGTCTGATTCCCCCGTTTACTTTCTACGGAGAGAGCAAAACAAGCAGTGTATCGCAACACACCACACATAACTGAAGAACTAAAAACTGGAATAATGGCTTACGTACGAAACATTCCTGTACATTAGGTGGTTAAGGTGTTTCTAAACAAATTGAAACGTTTACATTGTTGTATAGATATCGGAAGAGATCATTTTCTACACCTTTTATGAACTATTCCGGTAATTGTATTATCAGTTTCTAAATAATAATGCAATAAAAATACAAGTAATAATTAAGAAAGTTTCATCATTTCACTTCCATAATTCCAGTGTACAGCAACTTTTCGAAGCCTCTATATGTAATGTATAATTATGTTATTGTCTAAACAAACATTTAGTTACGTGGTAAAAATGAGTTTATTAGTTCTAAAATTTTACCGCGGCTCACTCCATGTTTATAATATTCACTAATATATTTTTGTTTGGGATATTTTTTTTTGAAATGTTCATTTTACTTTGCTCGTATTTACACTTTTTATGTTCTTTTCTTTAATAATTATTAACTTGAAGGTTTTACCCGTGAATTTAAGTTAATGTTTATCGGTCACAATACAACTTCAGTTTGATTACAGATCAATCTTTTTAACATATTAATCAAGTCAATCTTTTTAACATAATAATTCATAAGCAATTTCAGGCCGAGTGCCTCCACTTGAGCTCTTCAAATCCAATCTGTTACGTATCCCTCTGTTTCACTTCATAGGCCCCTTCCGGTTGATATTCGTTAAAACAGCTTATACCGATCGCTCATCTAAGCAACTCTTGTTCTTTTTCATCTTGTTTTTATCCTCTTTTTTGTTCTTATTAATCCGTACACTTTAAAAAATGGTCTTTACAGCGAATAAAATAATTACTTCTTGTATATCATTAGTTGTTCTTAAATTATGGAGCTTAGCCGTTCAGCGACTTGTTTTCGTTTATCCATTATTCATTTATTAATCTTCTCTATGACCTTGAATTCTTTTCGTTGTAAAATCCCACGGAATCTTTCTCATGAGAAAAATAATCTTTTTTAGCTAATTTTCGTTTTAATATCATTTTTTATTCCTATTTACATGTAGTGTTATTTTTAAGTAGTAGTGGAATTTTTTCCCAGTCAGTTTTATATACTAGATTTCCTTTTAATCAGCCTAGTCGATATAAGGACCGGCTCGTTAATATTTTGAAAAGAATACAGACAAACCTATAAAAACTTACCTTTTCAAAAATCAAAAATTTATTTATTTTGTTCAATAAGAAAATAGTAACCGGAAACAGTACGGTAAGTGCATTACAAAATCAGCGTTAAATACGAGCGATCTTGACGTAATTAATGATAAGATTAAAATCATATATCTTACAGAAGCTATGTAGAACTGAATGGATAAGTGAAAAAATAACATAAGTCTTTTGCGTTTTAAGTAAATATTGAAACATAGAAGTCGGTATCTGTCAATTTAAGCAATATTTTACATCGTTTGTTATTATGCCAAAAGAATACACTTATATAATATTTACTGTTACCATAACCACCGCATTTATTTTCATATCCGGTACAGAAAATAAACTTACCCGGTAATATCTTAAAAATTCCTTATCGATCGAAGTAGCGCATCCGTGCATTTCTACGAGCGATCGATGATACATCAAATTAGATCTACCTTATGGTACTCTATAAAGCCATATGACACCGCTTAGTCATAATCTCATTACCGCTATCCCCCTACTCGCCGATTGAAGAGTAAACTATCCTTGATATGCCGCAGGCTACACTCTTGTTACTGACCCGTCGCCGTGGGTCGCGGAAAATGATTTAATGTAAACCGACCGACATTCCTAGCTTTCAGTCAAAGCAAACCCCAGCGGCGCGTGAATCAAACATCCCCGCTTTCAATGGGGTTTCGCAAAGAACAACAATCAATTTTTCCTTAAAGACTGACCCGGTTTGAGCTCAACGGACTAACATATCAGAGATTTTTTACAATTTGTAAACTCCACCGGTTAGAATTTTTTGATTCAAAAAATTATTTTTTGATCCGGTTTAACTTATAAACAATAAAAATAAGACTTATGTTACAATACGTATTTCTATTTGTGTTTTCATTAAATTAAAAATTTGAAATTAAATAATTATTACAAGAAACTACTTTGAGTATTTGTATTATAAGCTAATGAACACATGCGCGCGGTGTTATTGGTTGTTTGATATGTAAAAATTTGAATTTGATGTATGAAACGCTAACACCGCTTCCTCTACTACCATCGGACAACTGTGTACTTCCACTTTACGCTAAGATAATGTTGATAAATTTTTATGGGAATATTAACGAATTATTAAACAAAATTACTAGAATACAATTTTAAATCAAACTTTTGCATAATTTATGAACATTGTTAATAAAATATTATATTCAGGCTTCCTGAATCACCATGGAGAAACTTTGGGAGGTGAATTTAAATCCAAAAATAAGAAAAAAAGTTCATATAAACGTAGGTCCGAGATCGCTTCGTTAGCTAGTTACAGCTGGCGAAAGATTTCGTCCAGATTTCAGTTCCTCCGTTTTACAATGAAGCCATACTGAAATTTGTTAATTAAGTTGTAAAATTCAGTAAATTTTATGTAGAATGCAACGAAGAATTGAATAAAACAGGTCCCTGACCCGTAACTACAGCAATATTTACGATATCAGATGAAATACACTGAAATCTGTCTCGAAAAGCATGTTTCGTTTAGGCTTGAAGTGCATTAACTTTGTTAAATGGGTAATAAACATGTAACCTTTTTAAACAAGACTTGTATAGAATTTAATTTTGAAGAAAATTATGTAAAATAAGACAATAACAAAACAAAATACAAACTTAGAAAAAAATAGTTTTTTATTACACAGAAAAAAACAGAACTGTAAACAAAAATTTTAAATCACACAGATAGTCCTTGTAATACTTGATAAAACACAAAGAAAACAAAGCAAATTCAAAACTTTAATTAATACTGAAGAGGTAATACAAAAATTACAATTACTGGTATATTATAAAAATTGTTCAAAATGCCCTCAGTCACAGTTTATACAACATTGCACTCTAATTAAAATAGCTTCAGTAGCATTTTGTATTTCATCACGTTTGTTTCGTATAAGTTCAGCAGCGTTATGCATTTTGATCAGTAACTCTTCCCTTGTATTAACTTTTTCTTTGATAAGTATTAACTATTTTAGATTTCTTTATCAAACGATGAACTGAAGATTTATTCTGTACAACCTTAACCGGGAACTACAATTAAATAGCTTCTTGTCATAAAAACAAAAGATTTAGTTGTTAAATAAATTTCCACAATTAAAAATCTATTCTTCCGTGTTCAAAACCATTTCTTCTAAATAAAAAACACAGATAACAACAACTAACTGTTCACAACGAAGAAGTAGAAAATTACATCGGTTGATAATAAAACAACAGCAATAGGTTGTGTTCTCGAGCTATTTATCCGAAATTATTTAATTTACTTTTCTAAAAAGTATTTTGCTTGGTTTGCATTTAAAAACAAACACCTATTAGTAGTGAGAATTTAAAATTACTACTACGTAAGTTTAATAAAATTCTTTTAATTTTAATTTCATTACGTGAAATGAAAAATTAATTAAGACATATTTATTTGAGGCATGGTTGAAATGAAAGTTTCTGTAATAAAGAAAGTTTAATTTTTCATAACTTAAGTTTCCTACTTCTAGAACTTTAAACCTATTGTTATTATCCTTATCTTTCCCTGGGAAATTAAATTAAACAATATTAAGATTTCACTCGTATTAAAAAATAGGCAATCCATGAGACGTAACTTTTTGTGGTTTATTACTTAATTTTTTAACAATAAAAATAAATAACGATATAAAATTGAAAGAGTAATATGCAAGCAGTTTTCAGATTTAAAAAAAAAAAATATTTTACAAATAGCAGTGTGAATTTTGTAAAAAACGGTTATCAGAGAGGTTTTGTTTTCGAATTATTGTTTTCTGTGATACACCTCGGATAATGAAGGCATCTAATTGTAGTAGCCCTAGTTATGATCTGTTAGTAGAAAAACCGTATATTTCAGGAAAGACAAAGATGGAGTAGTTTCAGTCTTGGATCGCTAACCATTCATTAGTAAATTACTATTGAGAATCATTGTACTGACAAACTTTATTTCCACTCGGTTATTCTTTTCTAGTTAACCATTTTAGCCTTCTCTTTTTCTTTACGGAAGTGGTCTCTGAAAGGTGAACTAGGTGTTAGTTCTTCAGTTTGTGATTATTAGATTATGAGAGGAAATCTAGTTAAAATAAAATAAAAATAGTTCGCTTTCGTCCGTTAAGTAACGAAGAGAAAGTCGCAGTTGTAAATCAATGAGAGAGATTTGTTGGATTATCTCTGCCTTTGAAAAATTTCCGGTAGTTTGTAGATTCTAATATGAAAAAGAGAAATCGCTTGCAACAGCTGCACGTGCCGTTAAATAAATTTTTTTCTCCAAGAATAATGTCTAATGATCTAGATTTTGTGGAATGCGTTAATGTTTATTATGAGTTCTGAGTATCTTTATTACGATATCGGTATAATATCCTTGGGAAGCTGTAACGATATGAGTTAATTAACTTTGCAGAAAAAGGCGATTAGGATTTATTATTTCACTAGTAAAATAAATATTATTAATATTTAATTAGCAATATTCTGGCCGATCAGTATTTTAAAAAATATGATAGAGTAATGTACCGGTAACTTATTTTTTTGATTTTGGTGTAATCGTGTATACAAATAGAATTACTTGGTTCAAGCGATTTATTCGGATACAATATTAGGATTACGGCTTCAATGTATTTCCATAACACCGGCTAATGATTTACGAAAAAGGATCCTTATTCCTCTTAAGATTTCCTTAAGTACTTATCGATAAAACCTATTGAATAAAAATTTACGATAAACTTCATGGCGAAATTAAAAGTTACTGATCTTTAGGGAATATTTTTAAATAAGTTTTCTCGTAAAATTGGTGATTTTTTTTTTTTTTTGGTACGAAGGCCCCGCTAAAATGATAACTTAAAAGGTAGTCTAAGATTATGAAGTGAAATACTTGTACTTGTTTGCGATTAGCTGATTTAACGGGTGACAAACTATTAACTGTGCGAATTTTATGGTGTATTTTTTATTTCTTGATTTACTTTATCGTAAGTTTAATTTATTTCTATAATAATTTAAAAATTATAATATCATTTCGTTTACACTCGATTAGACTAGTATATATTTCAATGTGTTATAATACTGTTATTGTTTTACAGCTTTGTACTTAATTTAGGTACACATTTTTTTTTTTACACTTTTTACACGTAAAAAGTGTTTATCAGTAATATCTGTTATTCTTACTTTGTTTAAATTTTTCTAT
>JAAAKQ030453757.1:10527-24343 GCA_010016005.3 Zanna intricata | reverse complement strand
ACCACCAAAGAACACTGGTATCCACGATCTAGTATTCAAATCCGTATAAAAATTTTTACCTTTACTAGGATTTGAACATTAGAACTCTCGACTTCGAAATCAGCTGATTTGCGATGTCGCGTTGACCACTAAACCAACCCAATGGGTTGGTCACTACACTTCATTCACATTCATACACATCAACCTCATTCATCCTCTGAAGTAATACCTTACGGTAGTTCCGGAAGCTAAACAGACAAAGAGAGATAAATTAAATTTTGTGTATATGTGTATCTAAGCCAAGTGACAGGAAAGTCCTACAACTGTGTTCTCAGTCCTTTTTTATTCATTTAAGGAAAGAGAGTCAACAAAATTGAGGCATTATGAAGTATCAGAAATTAGTTTTAATGTGTAGTGGTTCAAGCAATGGAATAATAAGGACTAAACAGAAAGTACAAAAGAGTTCATTTTTGTAAAATTTCATAGAAGCTGAGTTACTGAGTACTCATTAGGGGAAAACAATTTTAATTCCCTGTTTTAATTTTATAGGATTAATTTTCAATCCACAAACACATGCATTAATAACAGGGCGGTCTCAACTAAGTGTATTCAGAAAATCTTAATTTCAATATTATCACAAAAATTAAAATTACAGTCAATAAATTGATTTTTAACCAGTGTCTCAAAATATAAATAAAAAATGATTTAAAAAATATTTTCACTTAATTAAATTGTCAATCAGTAATTTCAACAACTTTTTCAATTTTTGATTTGACTGAGAAGTCAGCCATGAGATTAAAATTAATAAAAATGCCAGCTATTTACTTGTTCTTAAAGAAATTCACAAGCATAACAGTAAAATAACAATGAAATACAAGTAAAATAATCAGAAAAATACAATTTTAATTTACTTTGTGAGTAAAATCTAAGACATGACAACGTAATGCCGTTAAAAAATATGAAAAAAGTAAGGGTACACTTAACAACTGAAATACATACAAATAAACAATCACTACTTTAGTCAGTTAAAAATGTGCTTAGAAAAAAGAAACAAAATTACATTTATTGCAATATACAAAAAACAAAAACAAACAATACACTAATAATTTCATAATCTTTGCAGAACAAATAACACGTAAAAGATTCTATTCTGACTACTGCTGTTAGCAACAACACTACAAACAAAGGTACATGTATTAACTACCAATACAATTAACAATTCTACAGGTAAAAGAAAAAAGCAAGGGTGATAAGAGTTAGTGACATCATCCAGCTTGTTAACTTATTTTATAAATTTAAAGTAATGTTCAGTTAAATTTATTTACTAATTTTTTGGTTATTTATGAGCAATAGTAACAAGATGATTATGCTTAAAATTAGTTTAGCCAAACTCACCAGCATGGAACACATTTTTATTTAAACAAAATTAATGTGAACAGTTTAAAATATATATATATATATCCTAATAATATTTATTAATTCAAAATATATTTTTTTATGTAGTTAAAAGGTACAAAAACTCTACTTGTAGAGAAGTTGTAAGAGTAGTTCAACAAAACCCAATTAACTAATAGGCACAACCAAGAATTGAACCTGAATGATGATGACAGAATCTACCAACAGCATAGAGAATGGCCACAATTTTGACCATCATTTATTTTTTAACAATTAATCCAGTGTTAATAATCTCAAAAGTTAAAAACTAATTTTTATTTTATCCTGTGTAAAGATATTTCAATTGTAGCATTAAGCTAGAAGATAGAAAACTGAAATAATAATAATAATTCTATGTATGGTAATAATATTATAATATACGGAATCAAAATCATTATAACTCAGAAAGATTATAAACTTAACTTTGGATTCATCAACATGTGGCAGGAAACAGAAAGGAAAAAATGCAACAAATTTATGAAATAAAATGTACATACAATATGTTTCATATGCATATCACATTTAATTTATTTGAAAAATTACTGTAAGAAAAACCAAACTTGTATAAAATATTTCATCCTCAGCAAATTAGTTTTTGGAAAAATAGTAGCTATATAAAATGAAATTTATATTATCTGAATGTAAAAAAGATTCAATAAAATATATATGTTAAAAGAGTACGCAATATTTATTACTGAGTATCAGTTCTGATTTCCTTTGATAAAAAATGCTACGGAAATAAGTAACTAAGTATCACAAAATGACTTATGAATATAAGTCATCATAAGTACAAAAGTCAATCAGAATAAAAATGCTAAATAATTAATTCACTAAGGAAACAAATTATTTCAATGATTATTTATCTTAAACTGATTGGAGATAAAAAGTAATAATTTAAACAAGCCAGACAATAACACAATCATCTAAATACTCAAATATAATTATGGTCAAATAACAATAATAAAATAAGTGTATATATTTATTAGTAAATCATAATTTTAGGACAGAGATCTTAGATATTTTATTGACAATACAGAGAAAAAGAGAGCAAAACTGAAAAAAATCTGACTTTGAATAAGGATAAATATCACAAACTCTAAATAATTAACAATTTTTTAATAGTTTTGGTCATATTGGTAGTGAAAGAATTTAATTATCTTTAAAATAAATATATTAGTTCAATAGAACCACATTCATCATTAACATGACAGAAAAGAACTCAAAATATTTAATTCACTGCACTAACTCAGAACAACAATTTAATTATGTAACTTTATCAGAATAAGAAATATTTTAACAAAATTCAACTAAAAAAAAATTACAATGAAATACTGAAAAAACTGTATTATTTAAAACTTCAGTACAATAATGATTAAGTTTTTTCTTTGAATATTGTTAGAAAAAATATTATGTATGCAGACAGACTTAAGTTTCAGTAAATAATGTTAACCTATTTATCATATAGTTATAATGTAATCATAACAATGATGCAGGATATTTATGTAAAACTTAATGTTATAAGAAACCACATGACCGTAATTAAAAAAAAATTTAATTTCAATCATTTTCACCAAATTTATTAACTTATAAATATGAGGGTAGATCAGATATAAACAGGATTTTTGTTCCTAAGCATTACAATTGGAAGGACTGGGCCGCACTTCTAGTACGCTTGGGTGGAGTTATTAGGAGTGGGAAATGACCGGCCATTCTACACTCCCAACCAATGCATCAGTAACTCTCACGATATCAAAGAAATAGGTGAGCTCCTCCACTGCACAACGCATAATTATAAAATTTCTTGTTCATGAAGGAGTTCAAGCTACAGAAATTTTCCGGATATTGACTGCATAGTTCGGGGACCAAACATTGTTAAGGACTCGTGTGTTTGCCTGGCATTCAGAGTTCAAGGAAGACAAAAACGAGTGAAGAATCAGGAACAGGATCACTGTCCTCAGATCAGCATTACAGATAAAAACATTTGCGCGGTTCAAGACATTCTTGAAAAACAATCGATGGGTGACAGTATCCAAAATTGCAGAACATGTCGAAATAATTTATGGGAGCTGTCAAGTGATCATCATAAATGAGCTAAAGTTTCATAAAGTGTGTACCAGATAGGTCCTTCGACTTTTGACCGCAGATCTTAGTTGAAATGTTTGGAGATCTATCAGAGGCTTACAGCAAGGTTTGTGAAAAAAGGTGATGTATTTTTGAGTCGGATCATCATCTGTGACGAAATGAGGGTCCACCACTATACTTCCCAGTTGAAACAAGCCAGTACGGAGTGGAGGAGGAAAGAGGAGGCAGCCCCAGTAAAGCCAAGACTCAACTGTTAACTGGAAGGTTATTTCTACCCTTTTCTTCGACTGGTGAGGCATTTTGCTCATTAATTTTTTGTATGAGCTACGCACAATCAATGCTGCTTACTACTGCGAGATGTTGAACAAGGTGAGGGCTGTATATCACTGCAAAAGATGAAACCAACTGATTCAAGAGACCATCTTCCTCCACGACAATCCCAGGCCCCCATACTGCAAATCTTAATAGTCTCAAAACTATAAGAAATGCATTGATCTCAACTTGATCATCCTCCCTACAGGTTGGATCTACCGCCCAGCGATTTTCATTTGTTTTGGCCACTTAAAGAAACTCTAGAAGGACAATGATTTGAAGATGAGGATGTGGAGGGATTCATACGCAATTGGTACCAGCTTCATTCTATGATGCCACAATAAAAAACCTTCCTTCTCAATGGGAAAAATGTATTTCTAATGCAGGTCACTATATAGAAAGATAAAGTGTATTTGCCTTTTATTTCACAATAAATTATTTATTTTTTAAAAATAAAATCCCATTTATACTTGATTAAAATATTTTCAATTTTTGTTATGAATTAATAGATCTCATTTTATTTTATTCCATATTTTTTGAATCCTTTCTCAAACATATTTAAATCAAAACTTGATTTTGACAGTAAAAAAGTATTTTAAAATTTCAAATAGTAAGAATTATGTTTTTAAATTAATAGAATGGATAAATTATGAAATAACTAAAATAAAAAGTAAAACCTGCATCTGAACACAGAGTGCATCACAATCTCAATCTATGTATGATTTTTTCTAAAAGAAAGTAATCTTTTATATGAAAAATGACCACACAGTGCTTAGAGTTTTGAGATCATATGTATGTATAATCTTTTTTTCTAGATTTGTGTTTTGAAGGACTCACCTGAATAGAAGTTGGCAAAACTGAATAAACATCATTAGATCGATCAAATGTATTTGTCACTATCAAATAGTACTGAATAATTTTTCTGACTAAAGGATATAAATATTGTTACTTATTATATCTTAATATTCCCCAAATAAAATGAATGGGAGTGTAAGCTGTTTTTTAAAGGAAACAATATGTGGTGTCTTGTAAATTACAGTTTCTGAATCTGACTAGAACTACTATTGTTTGTTTATTATTTACTAAACTAGTTGATGTATTGTTTGTGTCTTTAAATTATGAGGTCTCTAAGATCAACAACCATCTGATTCATGTAGAATATAATTATTTTCATTGAATCAGCACTACACTTAATCACATATGATAAAACCATAAACAGTTGATACAATAATAATAAATAAAAAGAGAAAAAGTAATAATAATAATAACAGAGTAAATGAATGATTCTTTTTTTTAGACAAAAATTAGAATATAATTTTAAAGAAGATTAAAACTATTGAATGCCAAAACAATGTCAAAAATTTGACAGTGTGTAAAGTAACGACATCAGAAATTTTACACTAAAAACTGAAACTGTCATGTTTTATATTTAATTCAGAAACAAAGAACTTTTTTGAGTTAAATCCAAAATATTACAGTTTTTTTTTTAAACATATGTATAAGCACTAAAGAAAACTGTGGCTTGCGAAAAAAAATCAAAGAGAAATGAGGAAAGGAAGACTACTGCTTATAATGCCACTTTGATGAAATACCTTTTTTTACATTTTGTTAAAGCCTTGTTGATCTCAATGTTATTCATCAGTATTTAAAATAAAAATATTAATTATAAAAAACATTTATAAAATTTATGTACGATACAATTTATTAATAGATAAAACTATTATCATTGTTATTATTATTAATAATATTTACATGTACAAGATAAGAATTAATAAAATAAACAAATCTAGTGGCAAACAAGAACACTTTTAGAAACAACAAGAAAACTCTATGTAGAGATAAATTAAAGAATGTAATGTTTGTTAAAAACAATAGCTAAAGTTTGTTAAGTTTATACAGTATGTTTATAACCAAGGCATTTTCACAAGTATAAAACACTGAATACATTTTACGTACATGCAAATTCATAGTTGGGAATATTATTTAATAAGTTTATTCGAGGCTTTTGGATATTATTTACTGAATTTTATGTATATCATTGATTAATTATGCAAAGAATTTTTATATCTTTTTGCCAATCTGTAATAAAAAAAAAGGATGATATTTATTCAATTATTTCCTATTGATTAAAATGGAATATTAGTAACACTAACAACTGGTAAAAGAAACCTGAGCAGATTTATCACTATTCAAAGTCAATATTTTAAGAGAAATGAAAGGAAAGTGAACTTGTAAAAAATAAATAAAAGGAAAATAGAGGATTCACCATGCTGTAGGAGACCAATGAGCAAGCTGAATAATATATTCTATTACTTAAAATATGTAGCAGTTGTCTTTATACTATTTCACACCACTCGGATAATTTATTAGTATAATGTATTAAATCCAAAAGTCATACATAGATAAAATATTTAAAGAAATAGACAATTAAACATTAGCAACATAAGAAATATAATATTAAATAATTAATAAGAAATATTATTTTTATTAATATTCAATTTAAGGATTTAATACATAAAACATACATACAACACATAACACCAACAATAAAGAGAAATATTAAAATTATTGTATTTAATATAAATAACCAATTAATTCTTAATTTATCCACTACAACTGGTATTTAAATAAAATTATCGTTCATAAAACTATATTAGATGTTTAAATTAGATTACATAATTCAAAATAGGGGTTTGGAATGTTAATAATAAGAAATATACAAACACTGAGACTGTGGTATTGCACTGCTCTTAAGAAATTATCTTACTTATGATTACACCAAAATTCTTTAGACAAAAAGAATTTAGAAAATCAAATTAACTTGGGAGCAAAACAAATTTAAAGAAAAAGATAGTTGTAGTTTTTATTTCTTATTTATAATGAAAATCTTATGCAGAAATTAAAAAGAAACCAAAACTTTCATAATTTTAGTCTTTCTATAGTGCTATTAAATAAACAATTTGTCATCAGTGAATTCTCAGTGAAAGGTTTAATTATATAAATAGTTCTATTTAAAAACTTATGAAACCAAGCATAAACTACTACATCTAAAAATTCAATAAATTAAAAATTAAGTAATTTTATTGGAACATATAAAAATGTTTCCTATTCATAAATGATAAAAGATTTAAACCAAAATTAAATATAGACAAAAGAACGTAAAAACAATGAAGGAGTGGTCATTTTACATAAAACAGTAAAATCTAAATCAGACAATAACACTGAGATTCCTAATAACAAAGCAAAATTTATAATTAATTCTCAAGCTCTAGAGTATACATTCATTATAACCTAATAAATAACATTCCCATCATCTTGAACATTTTATAACTTATATTATAAAAAGAACTCCACAGAAAAAAGTAAACATCTCAAGCCACATTTAATGAACTACATTTCATAGAATACAACAGTAAAGTGATGTAATGTATTTCCCTTTATTCTGCTTCAGAGGGGTAAATGCAGACTCTTCTTGCTTTCACAGCCAGTGAGTGATAAATTAGTGGCTGATTATTATAATATACAAAAACACTACAAATTAATGAAAGAAGAAATGAAAATAGTGAATTCTCCAATGAACTCTTGTCAGTTATTACACAATTGTGAACTGTGTCATCATGTAATTGTGTCAGTTGTTCACAATTAGAAATGTGAACAGAAGTAAATTTTATAACAGTCTCTGATTTCTTTTTTAACCGAGAAAAAATTATCATAAAGGCAGGTACTTTAACACTTTGGTACCAGTACATAAAAGATCAACCACATGATGAGTTATTGGATAATAATGAAGCCTAATTTGTTTCTCTATGAAGAGACTCTGAAACCTTACTGTAAGAGATCTTTCAAGATGATGATGGAAAAAAGGAAATAGAGGTTTTCCAAATTTGTATGCACACATATTATAAACATATAAGAGAGCTAACTGAAAAATAACTTTAGGGCATTTACCAACTAGAAACTGACTTTTTCAGCTGAGTGAACACTTCTAATCATTGTATAGCAATAAAGTACACAGAGATTTTCAATAGTAATTTTAAGATAGATTTTTATTTTCATTTAGAAAGCCTTAAAGAGGAAGTTTAGATATTAGAAAACATTACTTTTTAAATCCTGATGATTAGTAACTTTAACTTATTAGCAAGATACAATGAAGGAAAAAATTTAAAAAAACTATGAGAAAAACAGTTAAAAAAAAAACTCTTTTAAAAATGACTGCATTAAGAATAATTGATGAATCGATTCTTAATGCAGTAAATTGTTATCATTTTATTTATTAATTTTCCAATCAACTTTTTAATTCCAAATTCAATATGCAGCTACATTAACTTTTTTTTAAGTTTTTATAATAAAATGTTATCCATTGTATTCTTTATGTTAAAATACTGGACTTATTTGTTACAAATGGAAGAGGATTATCTAGCTAAAGGATGTTCATATTTAAAATTTCTTGAATTTAATATCACTATATTGCTATGTTTCATATCAGAAACATATTCTCAACCTTATTAATATTCCCAACCTTTACATAAAAAGAAACCATTATTGAATGAAAACATAACATTAGGTTAGATTTAGGTGGTTTGCAATTTGTAAAATTATTTATTTTGGGAATTCTGAATGTACATTTACTTACATTTACCAGTTTTTTCACCTAATAATAATGATGACTTCATTCTGATGTTTAATAGAATATACAATTTTATAGATGAATATACATAATTTTGTGAGCTTGAAAATTTGCATTAATATTGCACAAGGAACGCCTACTCTTCTAAGAATGAAAAAAAATTACTAGTAATTGACAATATTGTAGATTAAATATTCTTAAATTAAGAATATATTATAAATTACAAATCTATTTAATTACTTTTTATTTTTAATGTTGCTGTAAGGTAGCTTTTTTAGGTAAGATCATGATGATTTAATTATAATTGGATATTATAATAACTACAGGCTGAATTTAAAATTAATCATGTAAATTTGTATATTATTGTAGTTGTTTTATAAAAATGTATTACTCCAATAAAATAATACCACTTGCGTAAGTAAAATAAGACTGTTTGTATAAGGTACTTTCATACATACAAACATGCACTATATTTGATTACATAAGGTGAAACACACTATGCCTTAATTATTGGTATAAAAAACAAAAACAGGTCTTTATTTACAAAAAGTTTACATATGTATATTCACTTTCAAAGGTATTAATAAATATACATGTACGTAAAATACAGGGATATTATAAACATTATAAATAAATAAGATATTCAGGAATACAGTAAATTATGAAAACATTATACGCAATCAGATTGCAAATCATTAATCAATATATCATTTATACAAATGATCTATTTAAAATCTGTGTATTAGATTGTTTAGTTACACACATCACTGTCACATAACAATAAGACTCCTGCATGAATACCGATTACTAGATTGTTTTATATTAATGTAACACATAAACAACCAGTTTGTCACAAACAACAACAACACATGAAATTAAAAGGTTACAAGATACAACATAAACATAAAAGGAAAAGAGTAAACAGTAAATGGAGAATCTATGAAAGTCATTTTTACAAGAAAGACAGTGAAAGAGTTGAAGAAGAGACAAACTTACAAAGAGATATATCTGAACAATGAGCATCCCAAACAGTTGTAGCATGCGGTGGCAATAAAACTATATGATCACAGTAATATCACAAATAAGTAAAATTAAGAGTCTTAACAATAAAAATAAATACATACATATGCACACAGACATATACATACATACAGAAAACATATGTGTCACTTTTGGAATTTATATCTATTTATAAAAATGTAACAATTCATGTAATTTATAAAAACTGTTTTTTTTTTCAAATGTACATGCACAGTGTAATGATAAAATAAAAGATACATAAATATTAATATTTTACATAGGCACATGCTACATTAAAAATATTGATAACCACTGATATCATTTTATTTCCATACAATTTCCATTTTTATTGGGAATTAATATTGGAAGTTTAACGTATCAAATACAATGTTTTGGTGATTTACATTTATGTAATATTAAATTTTATTAACACAGTGGTTATATGTTAATGAATTATTTGAATATTAAAATATAAATGTATTTATTTATTCATAATGTCATTCATAAAAAAAAAATTACCGATTACTATTTTAAACATATCATGGTAGACCTAATGATTACTATTTTATTCTGAATTAAATATTAAACATTGTAACATCCCAAGAGAAAACTAAAGATTTTGAGTTTCTGATCAAAAATCATAATCTATTTTAAAAATTTGGAGTTTGAGAATGAAAGATGAATTAATTTGTTATAAATTTATATAAACTCTCATCCGAAATACAACATTATTTCTTGGCTATCCTCCAACATTCCATCAGATGAAATGAATTATCAGAGTGCAAAATTGGTTCTTGGATCATTGTTTGGTGCCCATTAACAAGAATCATAATGAACAATAGTTATATATATACATATGTTGCCTGCTAAAAAAAAAAAAAAAATTTGCACCAATTTTTATTTGAAACAAGACCATGAAACATTACTTCAAAAATGAAGCAAAATAGTTGTCGTAGAAGAAAATACCTTATAATAGTTCAATTACCATTTTTAATAAACTCCTCCCTCTTTAAAAGATCTTTCCACTTTTTTTTCAAAATAAAATTAAAATACTTTCTTTTACAGTACCAATAATTAAATAATACCAGTATTTAAATAATATTTTAAATTATAAATAATAAATTATTTATAATTTTAATAATTTGATAAACATACCTGAATTTTCTTTATACTTGATTGATTAATGTGTTCAAATAATGCAGGTGTTAAATAATTTCATTTAACATTTTCTTAACTGTTACTTTTTCTGTTAAGCTAAATAAATACGAAAATTTATATGATTGTAAGTAATAATGAACTCTACAGATCACATAAAGAACAATGATAGTGTGCATTAGTTCACAGATAAAAATAATTGCCCCACATTTGATTGGCCCAACATTTGCTTGGATAGATCAAGGAAACCATAGAAAAATATACGCAGAACATCATGAAATATATAAATAATTACAAAATAAAATAATATAAACAGTTAAATTCCATATTAATACTAAAAATAATACATACACAATATCACAGTAAATACATGGTGAGGTCACAGTAAATATTGTAAGTACATGATTATTAAGTACAAAAAAATAAAAATTTTGAAGCCATTAATGGAAGTTATTTGAGTGTATGTTATTTGTTATGATAATGAAGATAACACATTATAATATTATAGTACTTAAAAACTCATAAAAAGAATAATTTAGTTTCTGTAAAAGAAAGTCATATAATTTTATTTCAGATAAACTGTTGGGAAAATCTTTTAAGCGAGTTGATAAATTATTTAAAAGAGCATTGTAATCATAAGTTCCTTTATAACATGCAAAGAATTACAGAATTACACAAAAAAACATTTCTGTTTTCTGGCTTGAGATAAAAATGTACATTGTTATTTTTAATAATCTTTTTAAGCAAATCCACAGTTTTTTTTTTTTTGACTT
This sequence comes from Zanna intricata, assembly GCA_010016005.3. Taxonomy (NCBI): domain Eukaryota; kingdom Metazoa; phylum Arthropoda; class Insecta; order Hemiptera; family Fulgoridae; genus Zanna; species Zanna intricata. The sequence goes on along the minus strand of JAAAKQ030453757.1, from coordinate 12,961 downwards.
GTTAAGCCAAATACTCAGGCAGATTTTATTTTATCCGTGGATTAGCACTTCATGAATGTAATTGAACGATAAAGAAAAATTGTGTTTCTTTCACTTTATTTCCAATGCATCACATGTACGTGCATGAGTGAGACCACTCACAATACTCTGTATACTTGCTTTCAATTTTAGAAAAAAACTGTTAAATATTGTGCAATATTAATATATATAAAATGGTCACTTCCTATAACTAAAATATTGAATTTCATTTATTTAAAAAATTCCATAAGTGACTGATGCCATTTAAATGAAAAGAAACAACAAAAACATGCAAACATTACATACAAAATGAATGTACAGAAGATTAACATTTCTTTATGAAAAATGTAAAATAAAAATTAAAAATGCAATAAATAAAATAATGATTAAATGTATAAGTGATGGTCAGAATCAAATTGAATATTAAAACGTATAATGGACATATTTGTACTCTATTTTATGAGACCATGTTTTCTAATTTACAACATATATACAATAATTCAATATGTACAACTTTACAAAAGGAGATATTTTACTTAGAAAACTGCAGATAGATTTAATAAATTTTCGGCTTTCTTGGTGAACATTAAAGAATATACACATTTAAGTATAGGTTAATACATTGTGTTTGCATTTTATCTTTAATCGCAAAAAAGTTAGTATTGGAAAAAAAATCATTGTTAACTGAGAAATTCACTGCTTATGTTTAAACCTGACCTAAAGCAACATCATTATTAATAATTGCATAGTAAGTAGTATTCTAATTTCAAGCCAAGTTTAAAATAAATTGAATCCAATTTGTTGATACTTCTGTGATAAACAAATATCCAACATCCTCTAGTATTCATACTAGGATTATTTTACATTACATACTATGATTTTGACAGCCTTAATTTAAAAAACTAGTTAATTTAAAAAGAGCAACAATTGAAAAAAAAATAGTTTAAAAAGATTATGTACTTTAAATCAGAAAATAATGCATAATGAACTTAAATAAAAAAGACAAATCATTCATAAAATTTAACATTTTTCAATTAAAATTAGAGATATTACCAATGAAACAGTAAAAATATAATTAAAATCTATTTAGAAAATATCATCCTCAAAAGATATTCTCAAACTACATTCCAGTATTAATTTCTCACTGCAAGATCATAAAATGTTGGTTAAGTAAACAAAACATTTCATGTAGATAATAAAAAAAGTTAATTATAGATTTTAATTATTATGGGAATGAAAAATTATCAATATTTTCTGAATTTATTATGCTATTAACAAAAAAATTCTTGGAAAAATCCTCCTTACTTCAAGAAGAAATTTTGTCAAGTTTAACACCAATAATTAACACAAATTTGTAATATTAAAAAAATTATATACAAATGGCTGAAAGGTAATTCTTTTTGTATATTTTTCGCATCCACATGTTCTATGTAACCTTGAACATATGTACAAAAAGTAAAAAATATAAATAATGAGCAAAAATTAATTTTTATATATATTTCTTTTACTTGCTAATGAAAACAAATGTATTTCATCAGATGACTGATCATATTGATAATATAATTCTTATACTAGTCAGCTTACCTCCATGTTCACTACCTCGACTGTGTCTTCCAGCAGCCTGTTCTATAATGTCGTTCAGAACCATTACATCTACAGATACAACAAATAAATAACAAAGAATATTATTATCATGAAGCACAATACAATTAAATACAAGTTATAATAAAATAAAAGACAAACAAAGGCAGATGTCAGGTGAAGAATAAAAATTAGTGTTAGATAGTTACCAAAATCAGATATATGAATATAAAAATCTATTTTAACTACCACCTCTCCATAGCTAATTCATTTTTTAGTACCCAATGGATACTGTTCCTCAACAATAAAAGTTATAGAAAATATTGTTAGATTTTGGATTCTAGGTTCTCATTGAAAACAATATTGGGACTTGAGAACTATAAATGAATTATTTTTTACTTATCTGTTAATAATAAACCATAGCATAAATTTTATTAATTATATACTACATTTCAGGAAACTTGCAAGATTTGCTCTGGGCTGATATTTAGAAAATATCTCCTGAGTTTAACTTCAAAAGGGAAAAATTAAATTATCTGTTTATCATATAATATGAGAAGCTGAATAAGGACCATTTAAAATTTTAAAGTATCTCATCCACCGACTAGAAAAAAGTCTTACATTACACAATTATTCCCCGATAATAACAATTAATGTATCACTAGAGGTTTTATAAAAATGATATCTATCTTGGCCTTTTTACTCCATCTAAAAATGACAGATAATTAGAGGAACTTGAGTAGAAGGGAATAAAAAAAATTTTTTTAATAAATTAAAATTGGCTGTCATATAATTACATTTACATTTATTTTCAGTGAAAAGAGGGTGTTTTATA
>JAAAKQ030453646.1:3393-24343 GCA_010016005.3 Zanna intricata | reverse complement strand
ATATATATATATATATATTTAATTTACGTTAATCAATGTGCTATTTTTTTAAAAATATTTTCAACTGTTATACTTTTCCCGATTAGGTCTTAGTGAAAAAAAAAAATTATTTGGAAATTTTCAAAGGTAAAATCTCTTTTAAACTTAACTATTTTTTATTTTTATATGTTAGATATAAATATACAAAATTTTTTCTATAAATTTTTCTATGCGTTCTTACGATATAAATTATTTTTGTGAACGGAAGGAAAATGAAGCGAGATGGGCATTTGAACGTTTTTGTTTATTTTGATGCCTCAATTAATCCATTAAGTAGTTAGGCCAACACCTCCTGGGATACTGGTTCTCTTCGCTCTCTCTCTCTCTCTCTCTCTCTGTCTCTTTAATAACCTATTCTATTCATAAAGATAATGGAAAAAGTGCATATAAACATTTATCCTAAAATGATTCGTTTGAGAATTACGGCTACTGAAAGATTTTGCTCGGATTTTAGCTATCCCGGTGAAATGATGAATTTCAGTAACCCGGTATTGAAATTTTTAGGACTTTAATAAGGAACAGAATTAGTAATTTCTTGTGGTTTTTAACTTTCAAAATCAAATAAAATAAATCCTGTTTTGTTTAAGTGTCCTCCAAACCATCGAATGCGAAACTCCGATCCGCTTAGAAAGATTTTGTACTGACGTCTGGACTGCGCTGAACTGCAACGATAATAATTTTATCAATAACTGAATCGAGTTGGAAGATCGTTTGCAGCTTGAACGAATACAAGATAGTGAACTTGTTTCCCGATGATTACGAAAAGTAACGCAAATTGGTTTGGGATCTGGAATTCTGCGATTCGGAAAACATATTTAAAATTCTACTGCAGCAGCTGTAACATTACCATTAGACTCGCACAAAATAAATGCCATATCAGCGTGTTGCTCTGTTGTAGATAAGTACGGCATTACTTGAGTAGCAAATCCATCCCATTTAAACCAAAATTCACAGAAAACCTTCGCCTGGACAGCACAGTTCATAGTACCCGATATACGTAATGTAGCTTAAAGAATGATTTAAACAGTAATACAGCATTGCTCATTGTTGATCAACTGTTGTTATTTTATTGCCAACTTTTAAATTATAATTTCTCAAATAATTTATTACATTTTTGTCATTAATTAAAAAATGATTATCTAAGTAAATTTTATTTATTTATTTTCATTTTACAACTTTTGTGTGATTTCCACTTCAAAAAAAATATATATATATATATTTTAACAGCAATTTTTGACAGTATTTTTTTTTTTACAAATTTTTCACATCACCGAAAAATAATTTGTTTTTGTTCACATTAAATAAGTATTTTTGTGACAAATGTAATAATATACTGTTTCTAAATAAGATTTGAATTTTTCTAACTTTTCTTTGTTTTGATTCAACTTATACCATTTTGTTCAGAATTAAAATCTTTACAAATTTTATCTGTTGTTATATTTCAAACATAAAAAACAGATTTTTTAACTCCAATTTATTGGTTTTTCACTCCAGATTTCTCACAGAAAACTATCGATACGGTTCTGAAACCTATTTTATTCGATTTATCAGGTCAATAATCATAAGAAATCACTAATTTTGCACCTAAATTAACGTCTTGAAAAACTTTCAGTCCACGACCTAAGTTTACCGGGATAGCTGAAATCCGAGCGAAATCGTCTACTAGCCGTAACTAGCAAACGAAGCATTTTAGGACATATAGTTATTATTTTTATCCATTATTTTCATGAGTAGGACAGGTTATGACTTTCTTGGGAGAAATTCGTTATACACTCTTTATATATATATTTATAAGAAAGTACAGTTTTAAATGTTTAATAGTTAAATCGGATTAAATTATTACTATTAAGAAAGTTACTTAAATGAATAAAGTTATATAAATTTATATAAAGTTTAAAAAATTCCATAAATATATAGTTGTTGATACTGATATTCTTATTAGATGTAGGATATATATTATACCTATGCACGATTGTTTTTTACCGATAAGCATGTTATTCATGGTATGCACACATAAATATCACGACTTTAGCAGACATAAAGTCAATGTAAATTGCAAGGACGTTTTTATGTATTACTTCGGGTTTTTTCGACTACCTGTTTTTATTATACTGTTGCCTACTGACATCACAACAAATTATTGTATTTAAATATAATTTAATGTTAAATTACCCCCCTCATTGCTCTTGACAGGTTATTTTAAATACTCTAAATGATTTTTTAATGTTAAAGACTTAATTTTGCAATATTCTAAGTACAGATGTGAAAAAGATGAAAATGTTTAGTAGAAACATTTTGACCAATTTGATCCCCTCGTTCAAATAACTCTTTGCCTTATAACTTATGCAATATTAAAAATATAATTTAAAATAAAATAAAATTCTTAGTAAAGAATTCTAGGTTTCGGTCAAATGACGTATTTTCATCAAAATTATACCGTATTTAGAGTATAATTGCTAAAAGGATATCACATTACCCACTTGTCGGTGTAGATAGGAAATATACTACCTTACAATTTTGTATCTAATTTCACACATAATCTTTGTCAATTATCTTTGACGATTTTAGTCATATCTCATCTGTTTATTAACCGATTTGAAGAAATTAAATGTCATTCTTTTCAAAATAAAAGGCTTATTATATATAATATATAATAAAAATAATTCGATAAAACTAATACTTTTGGAGCTATTAACGATTAAATAATTTTAATGGCCGGCGTTTTGAAATTAAAAAAGTTAAAAGTTTCATAGGTTGTTTCAGTTATTGCAGAAGATGCTGTCGAGTATTTGTACAGAAAATTTCATAGAAATATCTCAATCCGTTCTTAAAATATACATTTTAAAAACCACAAAAGGGCGCACAGAAGGAATAAAAAGCGAGATACGGAAATTGTTCTATTGCTATAATAGATTTATAGCCGTGAAAGTTGTTTAAAAAAAAAAAATGTTGCACAATTCTGCGCGAGAATAGTAACTCTTTTGATAAATCAGTCGCTATAATTAAGACGTTACGGTTAGTCTTTCTCTTAAGTTGTTGCGCAGTCTGAATGATATAGTTTCAAATTTAAATCATCAAGAATCTTATGACAAGTTATATTTTTCATACAAGTTTGTTGTGATAACTTACGAATAGATTTTTTTGGGTAGAAATTTTTCTTTGAATATCGGTTATCTGCTTAGAAGTCCTAAAGGAATGTGGCCCGTTTAGTTATAAGTTTTTTTTTAAACTGCCCTTTTTTAGCCAATTTTTTAACCGAATCTTATATACATTATTCTTCGAAGGGATACTGGCATTCAGAAATTTTTGGCGAATATTTCACGAGTTTCTTGAAAGAAATCATAACGCACATGTTTCAACTACACAAATCCTTCTCTCTATCAAATAAGGGTTTTTAAATGAACATAACTGCAAAGAACAAAACTAAAGCTTGAAAAAATGACAACTGACAACAATTGACAAGAGTGGTAACATACTATAACCAATAGTGGCGCTGGTAGTAGCTATGTTAAAGGTGATCTCAAATAACTGCAGTGCAGTTATCCGAGTAAACGAAGTAATTTTTATACGGATTTGAATACTAGATCGTGGATACCGGTGTTCTTTGGTGGTTGAATTTAAATTAACCACACATCTCAGGAATGATACATCCATTCTGAGATTGTACAAGACTACACTGCATTCATCACATCACATCATTCTCATTCTTCCTCTGAAGTAATACCTTACAGTGGTTCCGGAGGCTAAAAAGATAAAGAGAGAGAAATAACTGCAGTGCGATGCGGTTTAATTCGGTTTTATATCGCTTGCCCGGTATATTTTGTCTATTATTTTATGTAAATTGCTCTTTCTATTTTCAAAAAATTTAACATGTTAAATTATTTTTCTGTTTTTTAATGTTTAAAAATAAAATTAATGGTTCGATTAAAGTCACACTTATTATTATTATTAATATAATAAAATACTATAAAGAATTAACGATATCTTAGTCATTTATTCTTGCTACTTCGTTCAGTATTTGATAATTTAAATTTCCTTTCGGATCATTTATCACTTCATCGTTTTTTCTTTGTCTTTCATTTTCTGCTGATCCTTTCCGAAGTACTTTTATTAAATCTTCTCCTTCCAATTCTTGGCCGAGCCGAGTAACAGTATCTCATCTAAATTACGTACTATATCAACTAAATAGTTCTCCCTACTTGCATACATTCGCAAGAGTCGGTCAATTAATTTTGTTATTCTGTTTCTTCTTTTAATTTCTATTCGTCAAATATACATTATTATTTCAGTATCCTGTAAAAGATATTCGTGTGTCGTGTTTGCATCAGTACTTGACATCTATTATCTTTCAAACTATAACACCACTTGTCGAGAGTTATTTGTTCTGTTTTGTAACTTTAAAATGATTTATTTCTGTAAAACGTTTCCTTTGTCATAGAGTCCTTGTTTTTATTTATTCTCTCCTCTTCTAGTCTTTATAAACCTTATTTTATTGAAACAGATTACGTTTCACTTGCTAAATCCTTTGTTAAAGAAGTTCTTTTATTTTCCTTTTTTTTCATTTCATCGATTTGATATATTATACCTTTCTATTTCTTAACTGTACGTAACTGTTCTCATATCAACATATTTATTTCCAATATCATTACGGTTCATATACTTTTATCATGGTTGTTCATTTTTCTGTAACATTATTACACTCCTTAAATTTCTTTCTAGTACAAACTTTCTAGTTACTAACTTAAAATTATTTGAAATAAATCAACTTACCCGTCCAAGGGTAATGGTGATAAAATGATGTATTATTATTGTTATAATGAACTAGCTTTGTTCATTGTTGGTTGTTAATTTTTCCGTTAACATTATTACACTCCTTAAATTTCTTTCTAGTACAAAATTTATTATCTTAAAATTATTTGAAATAAATCAACTTACCCTTCAAGGGTAATGGTGATAAAATGATGTATTATTATTATTATTATTATTATAAGTAAAGCCTTCAATGTTTTACAACAAATTTTAAATGTACGTAGAAATATAATTTAATTATAAATTCAAGTACAAGATAAATCTTTACAGGTTAAAGCTTTATAATACTACAGTCAAAAACTAATTAATAAGTTATAATTATAATTATTTAATATATTATTTATTATAATTATTAGTTAGTTAACTATATATAACTAATTGATTTAAATATGGTGGCTAACAAGGTTATATAACTTTTCATTACACATAAAAAAAAAAATTCAGTAAATGCTTCTACCTCGAAACATTATTTTTTCTGTATTAGTTTACAGTAGACGCGGTTCAGATCTGCTAATAGCATTCAGATGTTACTGTTTCCATAAAAAATATTGGGTTCAGTATTCTCTTCCTAGAAATGCACACCAAACTGAGTGTAATCTAGTCTGGTGAAAAACGTGAGGATTCTCTGCACTCCAATATTAATTGTTTAGGAGTGTTTACTTATCAGTATTTAATATTATGGATAAAACCAGGCCTCGATGATTTACTTAAGAACCGAATAAAACGTTTGCCGCGAACAAAACCCATAAACCGTTTGCAATAATTAAGTCTTTTTCAGTGATCAGTTGGTCGTAATTTCTTCACTATGCGAATACGGTACCGTCGTAATTTTAATTTATTCGGGAAAAATTCAATATGATATTTCAATAAAATGAGATTTATTCTTATTGTTTGTAGAGATTATCGTTCTAAAGATTAGTCATTTGGGTATGACAATGATTCGTCATAAAATTATTTGTTAAAAATACCTTGGTTATGTCCGTAAATGCCACACTTTAAAATGATAACCTATATAGGAATGATTATAGATGTAAATATTACGTGAGTTGAGAATGTAAAATAAAAGTATAAAAAAAAAAAGATTAAGTATTATTATTCATAAACTTTATTTTTTAAAGAATTTCTGTTCTCCAAATGTATTAAAAATGTTACATTATGCACTAATGGAGTCAAGACTTATGTATGGTCCTTCGTGTCGGGGAGGAACTTATGCAAATATATAACCAGTATTTATTGCTCAGATATATATATATATATATATATCTTTAGATTGATTTCAAATAAAAATCGACTGGCTAAAAATTGTCCCCTTTTTAAGTAAACTTAGTATTATGACCCTTATGCATTTACATGTTTATAAAGTTTTAAGGATCTTTTATAATAGAAATATGAATAATAGAGATTATAATGCAGAGGTATTAAGAAAATCATGCAGAAAAGACATTTTTATATTACCTAAAACAAGATTTGAATTATTGTATACACGTTTCTACATCTTTTGGTATTAAAAAGTAATTTTATTTATTCTCCAAAGAAATTAAGAAATGTAGGAACAAAACTCATTATAGTATTAAATTATATTCTCGTGGTTATTTGAAGTAGATAGAAATTATTGTTCAATTAATAGACTGCAATATTTGAAGAAGATTATTGTAAAATAAGATAATATTGAATAATGTGAAGTACGCTAACAGCACAAATTAATTAATTATTCTAATTTTTTTTTATTTAAGTTTTATGGTAATTAACAACACGGAATATTCTATAAGGGATACCTAATATCTCATACCAAGTGTTTTTCTGTATGGGGTGTACAGGTAGTTTAAATTTTTAATATATTTTTAAGGTATTGTTTTACGTAAAACAAAATTTGACAAATATATTATTATTATTATTTAAAACTGCTAGATGACACAATTGTTCTCTTTCATCTACTTCACCAGTTTCTCTAAACGAATGACTACGTTTGAAATTGTTGAATTACGGGCCCGTTTTATTAAGAATAATCCACACTAAAATCTTCCTGTATCTTTAAAAACAATTGTGTTATTAATAACACTCAAGAATAAATGCACGACTGTGTAAAATTCATGGTAGACTTTTAACATCACACTTTCCACTGACATATAAAATAGGGAGAGATTATTTGATTTTTGTGTATAAATTATTGTTACAAGGTTAAGCATGATACAATCAACCCGTTACTGCCAACTTAAAAAAAATGGCCTACTTCGGTGAATTAATGAATTCATGATGCGTAATTTTTCGCTCATTCTGTATAAATATTATTTAATTAGTATTATAGCCAATGAGAATAAGTATCTTTTGTTTTAGTTTAACCGGGTTCCAGCTCAGTGTAGTAGGTAACCCGCGTATTGGTATAGTCGTAAACCAAGCCCACAAACCATGTTGGTTTTAGATTCATTATTTGTTTTATTAAGAGAAATCCTTTGGAGGATATAGGAATTATCATTATTTTGTAAAATAAGATGTAAGATAACTGTTTATTTAGGAAAAATAATCCAAACAAAATACAGTACGTATGATTATTAAATACAGAAACGATTGTTGGTAGACGATGCAAATCAATTTATTATTAGAAAATAGATTAATTATTTAAGACTTTTAATAGAATAATTATTCTGAAATTAAATTAAGAGACTAAATTTAATTGATAATATCTGAACGAGTAAATGCCAGAGGATTATACAGATGTTGTACAAATAAACATGCTAGTGTATTATACATTTGAGCAATAAACAATACAGCGATATAATCCACTGCAGATATCTCTACATTATAGGCTTCTATATGTATAGTGTATTTATACATATATGTATATATTTAGTTACAAGTCATTTAGTTATTAATCAACGGTTACATTGATTTACATTGTAGTTTATATATATATATATATATATATATATATAACTGTTTACATTTACATTAATATTACTCTCACCTAACAATTGAGATTCTCTGCGGTTTATATTCCCCCCCCCCTCACGCTTCTCTTCTATTGCCCTATACCAAACAATAATTCATTTCACTGGCTACCTTACTCAGATGAAGTTTTGTAGTTAACAGCTCTGTTATGAATAGTTGTGGTCATGTTACCCTGTATATTTATATTATTAATTAATTCCGATACAAGTTTTTTATATTCTTTATTTGTATTTAAAAATTTAACTTAGTTAAATATTATAAAGAAAAGGGTTTTTCTTTGCAAAACTACTCAGCACCGTCCTTTATATTCAGAAATATTTAAAAATATTGTTGAATAAAATTACGTTGACAAGTAAAACTTGGTTACGTTTAACTTAGTATTTAGACTCTCAATAAAAAAAAAAAAGAAAAAAAAATTATTTGTGCTGAATTTACTTCTTTTGCTAAATAACTAACGCGTATAATATATTACATTTTTAAAGACACAGCCTCAACTTGAAAAATAGATAAAGTATGACAATAATTTATTAATTTATTTTTTTTAACTTCTTAATTCCTTTTCCAAGGAACCCTCTTCTTCTTTTTTTTTGTTTAAAAAAAAAAAGCTTTCAATTCGTCTATGCAAGATGCAGTTGGATTTTCATTCTTGAAAGATTAAAATAAAATTGATTGAAATTTATAGTGCAGGTTGCGTTCAGTCCCCATATTTTTTGAGATCCTTAAAACCTTATTTATTATAGTAGTTATTTCCGATTTTGTGTAATGATATTTAACGTTACTAAAAAAGCTTAATAAAAATTAAAAAAAGAAATAACGTGTGTTAACTAGATGCCTCTTTGACTGAGGTTGAAAATAAGGCAAAATTTGGAATATATTTATTATTAAATATTTGTAGCAAATTTCAATTTTTTGATCGATAAGTTTTCAAGATATGATAAAATAACGTCTTAGAAATAATTTTTACGTAATAATTTTGACTCCCCTCATCACTAAGACAATCGATTTAAAACTTTGTAATTTTAAATAATTTAAGTAATTTTATCTAGGTAATCTCAGTTTTCTACAGTCACTATGCAAAAAGTAAAAAATTTAAATGTCTAAAAACAATTCTTCCTTTTTAATTTTTTCCAAAATTTAATTTATCAAACCCCATATATATAATTGTTTTTGAGCTATTTTTGAACAATTAATGTTGAACAGTCTGGAAATATTAATCAAAATACAGTCTATTATTATACGTACATACGGGTATATATATCTTATTTTATAATTTTTTTGTATTTTTCTTTTCTATTAAAGGGGTCTTTAAATCCTCGACGTATGCAAAACCCCGATATCCATAATTCTGGCAATCAGTATACTCCCCTTTATAGTTGTGTCGATCGAACTATAGTAAGGAAAGAAAAAATATGATGAGTTTTAATAATCGAGGTTCGTAGATTTTTCTTCAGCCAAAGAGAGAAATATTGTAAATGAATTTATTTATCTTAATTTATTTAATAATTACAAAGAATTTATGGATTTATTTATTACTATTATTATTAATTACTTTTTTATATTTGTATTTTACGAAGTCTGTTTTTACCTGATATTTCAACGATGAGGCAAATTGCTCAGTCTGCTATTTTATAATTAGTCTCCTTTGAATGTGACAGAATGTTGGAAAATATTTTTATTTTATACTGCATGTAGCCTAATTTCATTTATTCATTGCAGTTTAATTTAGTGCTAATGTAATTAAATGTTTTTTTTTTTTTTAAATTTTATTATTTAAAAAGGCTCAAATTTTGAACGAGAGTTTATTTTTTACTTTTCTTAAACATGTAAGAACTTATACAAAGAAATTGATTAAATTTATAGCTGGTAAAATTTACTTTTTTATTAGTATTTGGATAAATAAATGAAATTATTATACTGTGATAATAACATACTACAACATTAACGTTAACATGCTACATTAGATTGCTAGTTATTGTCTTTTTGTTATTATATGGAAGGGTGATTTTGTTTTATATGGAATATTTCTAAAATATAGTATGTTGTATTGTTGAAATTACATATGCTTGAATAATTGAAATTAATGATTCAGATGTAGTTAACATTAACATTATTATGCTATAATAATTTTTATACATAAATATGAAACTTTGGTTGTTACTCAATCGCACAAAAATTACTCAACCAATCTCGATGAATCATTCTAGTGTTCTTTATTTTTTTTTTTTTTTTAGAGAAACATGTAAGTTATAAAATCTGGATATCGTACTTTAAGTTTTCGAAAAATAAAGAAATTACTTAATTTAAAAAAAAGAAATTTATAAAGAAGAGTGTGAATTTTTTTTTCATTCATTGATTAATGCTACGCCAATCTCGAAGAATACTTTTCTGGTACGAAAGCTGTATCTCATAGATTCCTTTTTCAAAAAATGATAAATAGTAAAATTATGAAAAAAAACTTAAGCTTATGAAACGAAGAAGGATCTGAATTGTTTTATTTATAACTTCAACATTTCATTTTACGACTGCAATTTCTCTCGAAGTTTGCGCATTAATTAGCGTGCAGTAATCCGTTTTTTGCTTTTCGTTAAAATTTTCTCTCATATGACCAAAGAGAAAGGAAAAAGTTTTATTAACCGAAGAAAATTTATCCAGCGGGTAGAAAAATTTAAAGACGGTCGAATTTCAGTGACTGATAAGTATCTTTCTGGACGTCTAATTGAAATTAGTTTCTACTTCAGTTCATGAGTTGTTGTGTCATACTTGAAACTATTGTAAATTCTCCAATCCAAGAACATCGACAGATTACAGTAGAAATTATAGTTGAAAAATTACAAATAAGTGTTGATATACATAATATTATCACCAAAAAGCTGAAGTACTATAAAACAGGCGCAAGATGGGTTCCAAGAAATCCATGTACTCCTCGATAACATAGGAACAAGTAATTCGAAAAACCATCAATTAATCGTATAGGGAAGTACTACCTCACCTGCCATACGATCCTGTCTTGGGCTTACCCGATATCCACTTGTTTGGTTACTCAAGGAGGCGGTACGTAGTAAGAAGTTTAATGGCAATAACGACTTCAAAGAAACGTAGTAAATGTCTTCGACATTGGAAAAAATATTTCTTATAAGCTGATTCAGAGATGGGACAAGTGTACTAATGTTGAAGGATGTTGTGGGAAAAGTGAAAAATTTGTTACATAGATAGAATCTTTTTAGTTTTAAAGAAATATGTATCTTTAATTATAGAATAACCTTGATTTATAAATACATATATGTTTTTTTTTTGTACTTGATACAGTTTTAAGGAAGAGCGTTTAATTTAAGGAAAATTTATACTTTTTTAAAATTATTACTTACGTCTATATGTTATTTAAATACGATTAAGTGAAAGGAATTCAATAATTTTTACCATCAGTTTTCCCAGATTTTCTATCCAAATACAAGAGAGATTGCCGGATTTTTACGACTGAATTCCTTTCGTGACACTAATCTACTATTGGCTGTCAATACCGTGTGATATAAATAAAGAGGCTTACCCATTTACATTTTAATTTTTTTTTTAAGTCAGCATAATTAATTAGTTAACTTTGTAATTCAGAATTTTACAACTTTCATTGATTTTAATTAATCTGTTCTTTAGGAATCTATTTATTTTATTTAATTACCGATCTCATTTCCATCCTCCTTGATACGTTAATTATTACATTAATTAACAATTTGATAGTAAAATGATTTAAAGTCTTATGCCGACCACTTATACGCGGCAGTTTTTATTAAAATTCAATCACACTGATCAAAGTAAATCTTTAAATCATATTTATATTCTCTTTAATTCTCTTAAATTCTCTTTAAATACTTAATAATATATTTTAATTACGATTTTAAATTAAATAATTTTAACATTATTTCAAACATAAAAAAGACTTTTATTCCTTTTATTCTTTTTCTTTCCTTAAAATTTGTTTATTTTCATTCATAATCTCTTAAAATGAAACAAAAGAATAAAACAACATGACACACTTGAAAATTTGTTGGCTTCCTAAAAATGTCGACGTATAAACACAGATGTTAAACTGAAATTTTATTTTACATTTTAACGCTGGTAGATGTCACAATTTGAATACAATAACGCACGACCTTAAAATAATTCATAAAGATTTTTACCTTTTTTCTTCACTGAAACACAACTTTTATTATTATTATTATTTTAATTAATTTTTCTTAGAAATTTCAGTACTGTATTGTAAAATTAAAAATTTACATTCCTTAATTTATAATTATTTTTTTAAGAATAAATTACTTGTGAAATATTTTTATAAATTATATTTGTTTTGAGTATTTTTATTATTTTTAATGGAATGCTTTTTTTTTAAAAAATCAACACTTGTGAAAACAGTTTTTCGCTTATGGTTTTAATTTTAATTGTTTTTAATATTTACACAGGATGAGTCATGACAACCTGACGATTTTAAAAATGAAATAAAAATTACAAAACATAATTTACCTAAGAATGTTTTGGTATGTAAATAATCACAGCATATATAACGCCATTTATCGGCGTAAATTAATTTTTTATATAACATATCCGACAAATGTCCTCCACCATTTTCTACACACGTTTGTAATCTGCTTTACAGATTTTGCATCGCAGTTTGCACCATACTGTCTGGAATCGCTCTAATTTCTTCTTATACGGAGACTTCGAGTTCGATAATAGTATTATACTAATTTATGAACACTCAAGATCTTAGATCTCTCATAGAGAAAATAATCGCATATTGACAGGTCTGGAGAAAGTTCAAGGGACGTTACCTTGAAAATCACTGATCTGAAAACATCTCTTGAACCACCGACATAAATGCTTGAGAGCTTCTCATCATTGTCTGCGTGACTCTATTGATGTTTAGAAGAGTTCTTATGGAGTACACAGGTGGTTTGTATTTCGTTGCAGAAACAGTAATTCATCTTCAAACAGTGAAAAGGAAGTCATGTGATGTCTGCGGAAATTTGTTATCCACTACTTATCGTATTGAGGCTAGGAAGAGCACCATTACGTGGATAATTGAAATGCCAACGGAAAAATCATTATTTTTAAAATACCTTTCCAATACTCTTCTCATTTTTTTTGAAATGGAATCTGGTATTCAAGGTTACCATTTCGATTCCTGGATAATTTCAGAGTTGCAAATTTATTTTGCTTTAAAAAAACCCGTCACACCCTGAGTTTTATGCGTTGTATTTATAATAAAATTCTTTATTTTAAAGCGGATAGGTTTTTAAAATGTATTCTTTTCAATTTTAATTAAAATTTTACGTTAATTAGTTTATTTTGAATCTTATAACTATACTATGGATCTAACATGATAAAATAAAAATTAAAAATTGTATTGGTAAAAACCTGAGAGGTTTAAAATATTCTGTTTAATTTTAGTAAAATGGTTGTAATTTAATGCAAATTCAAGATGTGTTATAATTTGTATAAATATTTCGTTTTCACACTTATTTTTGTAAAAAAGAAAAAAATAAATAAATAAAAAGTTAAAAAAAGTGTATATACTCGTACATCTCAGTTAAGTCAACCTACTCTATATGGGTTTTCTGCCGTTTTAAACTTAATCACATTAAATTTCGTAGCAATTTAATTTTAAAATAAAAGTTACTCTGCTTACAGAAAAAGAAAAGAGTGTGAATTTATTCGCGCGCGAGCTCCCGTTTGTAGTTTTAAGGGTCTAAAAAGGAAAGATATTCTAAATTCGATCTCAAGCTTTAATTTTTTTTAACGTTCATTATACATGCAGAATCTTCTACGTATACGTTCATAAATACTGCTTTAACTTAAAAGTTTTAATCTAACTCTCTGTTTTTATATGTATGTATGTCTAATCTATTTATATATATATATATATATGAATGAAAGGAAGAAAGTACCTAATATTTCAGGCATTTGTAAAATATATTATTAGTATAATTACAGTAAGAAAATAAATTGTATGTAAATTGGTCTACTGTAAGTTATTCCATATTTATAAGCTCATAATATGCTGGACCTGTGTTTACACATACATTGTATAGGATTTAACGACCGTTAAATCCTTTAGTATAATAACAAGGATATAATAACAAATTATACATTAACGCTTCTACTATTGTATTTATTTTTTAAATAAAATATCTCCTTAAAATAAAATTATATATAAAAAATTTTTAAAAAAAGTTAGACATTTTTTAAAATTACGTTTTTTGAATCAGACGAAAGTTTAAAAACAATTGTAAACTACTTGAATTTTGATTAACTAGTATTATTATTTGTTTAAAGCCAAATCTATCTGGTATTTTTTAATTTAAAATAATTGTAAATATAAAATAACTTTTTTAAAAAAATACGCTTTTATTTAAATGTATAAAATAATTATGCGCTAAAAAATAAAAATAAAGTCATTAAAATATAATAAAACCAAATTATTAAACTATTTTTCCTTTTTTTTAATTTAATTTACGCCAAGGAAAACTCTATAAATAAAGTAACTAATGTATGAAAATCATCTAGGTTCATGGAAACGATTTTCTTTACAAAATGAATCTATCATAATAGAAAAAATTTTGAATAATTTTTTTTGCAATATTGATCTATAATCTTATTTTATGATTAATAAAAGCATGAGGTGTCCATAATATTTTAATTATATTTGTATGTAACAGTTTATTTTATATACATTAATCCAACCGTAATTCTGAAAAATATTTCCAATATCTTATGGAACAAACAACGATTATCGTTTCAATGTATCTGATTGTTTCCATTTGGTTGATTTAAAAAGTTTCCACAAAACAACATTTTTATGTGTACTCTTTATGAAAGTAATCAAAGCAATAATTACGATCAAGAAAACATTTAGGAAAAGTCAAGAGGTTTATTTTCATTGAGTTTATCATGATAAATGGCGATATTTATGATTATAATTATTATTACTTTTTTTTTTAATCAAAATATAATCCTTATTCCAACTATTGAAAATAAATGAAACTTAATCAAACAATAATTTTAATACACTCGTGTACTATTAATTTTCTGACATCAGGGCTCTAGAGCTGTGCTGCAAGGAAAAATATAGTAATCAGTCAAAAAATCGATGTCTTACCAGGCCTGAAGTATTTTCAGATGAAATGCATTGTTAGTGTCAATATACCGGTAAACATGTAGTTAGGAACAGATTCAGGTCAATCACGCCTGAGACATGTGGTTAATTTTTTTTTCTCCTGCTTCCCCGGACGGAACCTACAACCAAATATAACTCAGCCCAGGGGAGTGTTCTGTAACTCAAACGGGCCTTCCGGCCCACCGGCTGTACTTCCGACACGGAAAGTCAGCCCGCCAGTTGGATCTTTTACTATTTGCCTGCCTCTGACCCGCAGGGCGGGGTGAAACAGATCCGACAACGTCGTTCCTGGTTCCCATGCCAAGAACCGGGTCTCGGTCTCTTGATGCCAATGCCTCAAATGGAGACACTTCTCGAAGAGGATACTCCTGCCGGGACTTGGTATTTTCTGACGCAGAGGTTCAAGAGTCCCCGTGCCTCATCACCACCGCCCATCCATGCAAGCACGAACGAACACGGCAGCTCCGCAGGGAGCTGTCCCTCGCCTCCACGTCACCCCTGTAGGCTGCTCAGTCTGCCTTCCACTTTTGGTAGTCAGCCTGAAACCACCAAAGAACACTCAGTATCCACAGTCTAGTATTTATATCCATTTAAAAGCAATTATCTTTATAAGGACTCGAACCTTAGATCTCACGACTTCAAAAATCAGCTAATTTTGCGGCGACGAGTTTAACCACTTAACTAAACTGGTTGGGTTATATGTAATATAAATAATGCTAATTCGTAGAAGGAAGTACTGTAATTGCAAACAATTTCGGTTTTCAGGTTTCAACGGAAATATCCATTCAGATTATCCCTGAATCCATTTTGACTAGTTTCGACGTGACGTCTATACGTACGTACCTACCTAGTATAACTCAAAAACGATTACCCGTAGAGTGTTGAAATTTGGATTTAGGATTGTTGTGACACCTAGTTGTGCATCTCCCCTTTTGATTATAATCAACTGAACCAAAAGTTTCCAAAAAAGCCCAATGTCCCAAAAAAAATTGGATTTTGAACTTTATCCTAACTGCAGTAATAAGCTCTCATTGAAAGCTTTTCAACGAGTAATAAGTGGTACTTACTTTTATTGGTTCTAGAGTTATAGCCAAATATAATTTTAATTAATGAAATATTTGGATCTTACAAGGGTACACATCGGTTCGAATCAGACGTCATGTCTTTTTTTTATTTAAATATTATGATTTATTAATAATTATTAACCTCTGATTTTTAAAAAAAATTTACGATAAATAATAATTCAATAATGACAATAAAAAAAAACTGTATAAAAAATATCAGAATGAAATAAAATTTCATGTACTTTTCATTTAAAAAAATGTGTAAATGTAATTTAATAGACGTACTAGGAAGTCATGTGATGTCTACATCAGAGTTTTTTTATTAACATAAATAATTTCGCAAAGAAATTGAATTATCTTTCGTTTTCATGAACCTAGATGATTTTCGTAAAGGAAATTTATGTATGTGTAGATTTCATTAGCATAAATGAACTTTATAAGAAAATAATTTAATATTTCATTTCTATTTAATTTAATTGCCAAATTATTTTCCTCTTTTTACCGCAAACATTATTTTTTGCACATTTTAAACAAAAACGTACTTATTATTTTATGTTATTTAAAACTTTTTAGTCATAATTTCCTGATATGAATAAAGTTATTAAAATAAATAATAATTTTATAACAAACTTTTTGTGATTAGTAATAGCAAAACGGATTTGCCGTAGTTTTTCTACTTTTGTTTCTTATTCTACATTTGTTTCTACTTTTTAGTATCCCTCAGTTTTGAAAATATGAAACCGTTTTCATACTTTGATATCACTTCTGTAAATCGAAATACATAAAAATCATTAATTTACAATTTAAAAAAAGATTAATAAATGTTTAAATACTCAGTAGTATATTTTAAATAAAGATCTACTACGGGTAAAGTCGAGAATGTTATCCAACCTTTAGCTAGCTTTTTAATTTTTGATAATCAGACGTAACTTTTATAAAGTAATTTTTGTGAGATGGTATTCCAAGAAAAATAATGTATGTTTCCTTTGGTAGGCAGCAAGCATACAAAAATTTCTTTAACAAGTACCAAAATAATTTATTAAAAAAAGTACGTAAAAGATAAAAATATGTTAGAACTTTTGTTACATTGAATGGAAGTAAAATACATTGCGTATTAATTAATTTAAATTTTAACATTAATCATCGATTAATATGTAGGATTAGATGAAATATTTTCTATTATGTTTATAATTACCTAAAACAACATGGGTTTGTAATATTAGTTATAGTGTTGGAAAAAAAAGGAAGTAATTTTAAAAGAGGTAGGACGTATAACTACAAAATCCTCAGTACAGTCCGGTAAACCTTTTCTTTTCATCTCGTGTGCCAGAAAAAAAACGGTGTTCTGTATTATATGATATCCAAGGGGTTTAGAGTTGAGGACGTTTCACGGACCTCACGTTTTCCTTCTATTCGATCTCCCTGGAGAGCTTTTATGAAGCTTTTCTTGTGTGTATGTGGTGTGCAGAATTGAAGTGGTGTTCTATTCTACAGAAAATGGAGTTTTCCATATCCCGTTATGTTATCATCGGTAATATCGTTTCGGACGGGTTTTGTTTATATGAAGCACGTCCTTTCTTCAGATAATCAAATATCAATATACCTTTATTTAATGGGAGTTTTAATTGAATTAGTTCAATGTTTAATTACATTCCCGTTTAATAATATTATTAAAGTTTCATGTTCATTCTCTGTTTCATAGTTTCTTAAACACCGCGCACTTTTGATTTTCTCTGTTTTTATTTTTGTTTATTTTGCGGTTTCTAAAAGAAGTATGATAATTAATTTATCCTATTTGTACGTACATATAAAACTATATATAATACTATATAAAAGTATACATATAATAAGTATGTAACATAGGAAACTATTTATAAAAACATAAAACAATTAGTAGTATTTATAAATTTACATAAAAATATATGTGAAATAAATACTTAATCTTCCTACAGGAAAATCGAATAAAAATTGAAAAAGAGTTTGCATAAATATATACCGCTTAAATTTTATTAATTCTATCTCTTTTATATTTTTATTTTTGTTTTATTGTCTATCATAAGCAGTCTATGCTTGCTTATGACAGTTAAACAATCAGAATAAGACGGTTTCATTTTAGAAATTTAACTAATGTAAATAAATATTTATATATAATATGTATAGCATACCATTAACAAACGAGTATTTAGTAATGTAAATATTGAGCGTCTTTTTTATTTAAATTCCAGTAATTATTTGTTTATACTTAATTTTTGTATTGTTTAATATTTTTTCTACAAACTTTTCTCTTGTTTTTGTTTCAGGTATGAGATCAAAACTTTGAAAAAAATTAATAATTTTTGATTCAAATGGATTAATACCGACCGTTACTTATTTATAGTACTGTGAGTTTTGAAGTTACTGTGAATCTTACATTTTTCACTTCATAATTTTTTATATGAGTGAGTAAAGAAATTATATTATTTTATTTTATTTTTGAAGATTAAAAAATTTATAATTAATTTTTTTTATATATATTTGTGTTACTTACACTTTTCTCTCTTTCTTTTATTTATTTTTATATATAAAACAAAATAATTTGACTTACAGACTGACATATCAATACACAGCTCACACCACTTAACCTATTTAGGGGAATTTTAGAGAGTACATTATTTTTACAACGCTGCTATCTACTACGGTAGGATATTGGAAAATTCCGTCAGTATGGGGCGAAAAGGTAGGGAAATTTTTTTTAATGAAAATTCTATATTTTAGAAAGTGAAGGTATTACAGTCACGAAAGCTGACACTTAAACAAATTGATACGTATTTCACCTTTTTTTTTTAAATCCATTTTGGTGGGGTGGCAAAGGGAGAAATATATAATGGACATTCTATGTATCAGGAACGAGAGGTTTACAATTATAAAAATTGGTATTTATCCTCTTTAAAAATAAATTTACCATTTTTATTAGATCAAATTTTGTGAGATGCAAAAAGGTGACAAAATGTTTAATGAAAATTCTCTATCTTGAGAACTGAAGGTATTATAATCGTGAAAAGAGTTATTTGGACACTTATTTAAAATTTAAAAAAAACCGACAACGAAGTTGTAATATTTTCCCGGTATTACTTATTTATTCTTATACAGTGGAAAAATAATTATAAATAAAAAAAATTATCCAAGATTTCTTTTTTTGGGATGTGGGTAATTTATGATGAAGTTTTATTGCATGTGTGTTTAAAGAAACCAAAAAAAAAATCTTTTAATTCAAAATATCTGTATTTTTTATTTTTCTGCCCTTCCCCCGATCACCAAAATCACCTTACAAGAAACCTTTTTATTTTTCTATATTTACTATGTGTTAAATGGAAGAAAGTAAAATAATTTTCACTCAAAAATGTACAACTGTTAAAAAGTTACCTAAGATTTCTTTTTGAGGGTTGAGGGTGAATTATAATGAAATATTATTATTAAAACTTTATTTAAACTTTTGTACTACTTAAAGTTTAATTAAACCCAAAAATGTTTTTAAAAATTAAAAAAGGTCATTATTTTTCAACTTTGATTGTCTTCCCCACCCAAAGAACTTTCATTTGGGTAACTTACATTACTACCGTACCTAGGAAGACATAAAAATATTCGGTTAAAAATATGCAGTAAATATAAAGATACTTCTTTTCAATTTTAGAGGAAGAGGAAATTTTGAAGTAAATTAAAAAAAAAATGGTATGAGAAGCATGCACACATGTACTATGCTTAATATAAATCCATTTAATGTAAAGTGGGACTATGTTTGCAAAAATTTTGAGAAACTTGATTTCCAAGATCTCCCCCACCCCCTGGAGATATTGATTCCAAAATTGTGCCAAGAAATCGCTACATTTACACGAGTCTCTGTACAAAATTTGTTCAAAATCGTTTGATCCAGCACAAGTTTTAAGCTTCAAACACGCCTACACATATATACGTACGAAATCCCTGTTATTTTTTGTTTTTTGGGGGTCCAAGGATCATGAAACGTCTAGAAATACAATAATACCCATACCCCATTTTTTGACTACCAAACTTTCCTTCGTTTCTTTGCTGTTTTCTGGGAGTTTTGATACCAGGAAGTAATTCACCAATTTAGGGGAAGAGTAAGTTTTTCATGAAGCAATGTGAAACCGAAGGTGTTAAAGTCGTGAAAATTTGTATTTAGATTTTAGTTTAAAAATGAAAGATATATGTTTCAACATTTATTAAAAATAAAATTTTGGGATGGGCAAGGGAGGATACGAACATTTTGTATGAAAATTCTGAATTTCATCAGTATGTATTGAATAATGAATGTGATTCTAGAAGACGACTTTGGATGATAGACTACTGATTCTCAAACTTTTCCGCCCACCGCTCACATTGAGAATAAAAAATTTTCTAGCGCCCCTCAGAATGTTTAAACTTAACCATCAGTTAAAAATAATAATTGCAATTGTTGTTTTTAAGATGCTCTCTTAAAAACAGCAATTCCAGTAATTGTTTTTTAATGTGGTATATCCTGCTTCTGAGTTGAAACTTACATATTAAATGATAGCAATTAAAACGCATATTTAATCATATTTGGAAGTAATTTTATTAAAATTACTTTCAAAAAATTACAATTGTATCTATATAGTTATATAACAACAACAGTGATAGGATATTCAATATTTACGATACAATAATTAAAATAAAGGTTTCCATTGTAAAAATTACACTTTTATAACATGATGGGTTAAGTTGAGAGCGGGTGATAGGTGTTGCAGTCCCAATCTTTAAAGATTTCAGTACCTCGGCACAAAATGAGCAAAAACCTAAAACTGCAATGCTATATTAAAACCTCACAATTTATCATTAAATCAGGTATTTATCATTAAAAGATCAGGTAGATCAATACCCTTTAATTTCCATACTTATTTGTATTGATACA
>JAAAKQ030453535.1:0-24344 GCA_010016005.3 Zanna intricata | reverse complement strand
TAATAATTTTGTTCATTTTTAAATTATAAAAAATATGTGAATAAGAAGAAATTAAACTTAACACAAATGTGTTAACAGTAATCTTTGTAAATTTTTATTTATTTCTCAAATTTAAATAAGAAACATAGTTTCAATTTCTAGATTTCATAATACTTATAAATTTTTCAAAGTTACCGCTAAGCGTATAAAGCCAAGTTGAGAAACGTGCAACCTTGAGGCCCCATGAGCCTCCACATGAAACTCCAAGTTTCTTGGAGCACAAGGGTGCACAAGAAACTCCATGAGTTCTTGTGCATGAAGGTACATGCACAATCATAAAAGTTACATAGCTCTTAAATTATTATTTAATTACATAGATTAACATAATTGAAAAATTGGTAGAATTAAATAAAGAATGGTATGAATGTAAGTTTCAGTGACTACTGGTGATAATAGCCAATTGTATATTTCAATGTTAGAATGTCATCTAGTGCAAAACGGTAATACTACTATTTTCACATATAACAAGTAGTGACATCTTGTACATTGGACTTAGCAACTCATAAAGTACCCAAACCATGCTTGTCATTTGTCAATCTTGTAATACTTGCAGGTCTAGTCAAATCTGCAACATACAGGAGAATGCTGAGGGGTAAAGGGCAAAGAGAGGAAAGTATGTAATAATAAATTAAGTTAAATAAAAATAAATAAGTTAGATATTGTAATTTTTGTTTTTATGGTATTCAATTACACATGTTTATAACATTTTGATATATCTTTAATAATAAAAAAAAATAATAATATATTTTGTAATTGTTTTCCCTGCTATATTATGTATATATTGTAAATCAACAGGTTTTTTCATATTGAAACAAATTTCATCACCTTTAAATACACTTCCTCTAATTTACCATCCTTTATGGGATGAGAATTAGAAAAATATATTTTAAGTGTTCTGAAATTTGCTATATATGAAAAAATATCTGGATTAGGTGCAAAATAAGACTACCGCAGTCATCTAGCAAGATAAATATGAACAAAGGTGTACGTGCTTAAAGTATAAGTACCTTCTTTTCCCTGTCTGCCTCACACCCCTCAGTGTTCCCCTGTATATTGCAGAGTTGGTGATCTGTACTTATCTATGTGTGCTTGCAGCAATCTTGTCTCATATTGCTACTGGCCATTGTGAAAATCTAGTTGTTATTGTTTTACTAGTATATGGTTTTATTGTATTTTTAGCAAGAATACGCTTTCTTAAAGATATTATTTGATATTTGGTTTTTCTCCATCTTGTCAAATTGTAAGAGAAGAAAATTAGATGAACAAAACAGAATATTTAGTGTAGAATGGAAGTAAGGTTTTTTCTTTACTTCCATAAGAATTAAAATATGTTTGTTGTGCAATACAATTCTAATTACTTTTAAAAAAGTAAATTCAAATAAACACTATTTGACTCATAAAGAACATATTTCAACTTAAAAGATGAATCTCGACAAGCTGCACTTCAAAAATAGAAAAATAAATAGCATTATCAACAGGCTTATTTTAGTGGTTTTGTAAAGAAAAATATCACTGCAGTTGTTACTTACAAAATAGCACATATACTTGGAAAAAGAGGCAAACCATTTAGTGATGTAGAAATAATTAAACAATGTATTTTTGAAGCAGTGGGTATTTTAGATCCAGAAAAGTTGATAAATACAAATAAGCCTGTTTCAAAAACAATACGAGATGGACAGCACAAATTAGCTTAAAATGTAACAGAGCAACTTCATACAGTTATACAAAATGAAGATGTTTATTTTTCAATCGCTTCAGATGAAAGCACTAATAAAACTGACCCTGCAAATTTTATACATTCTGTAACTAAAGATTTTCAGTATTATGAAGAACTTCTTACACTGGGTACACTAACAGGAAGAACTCATGGAGTTTACATTTTTGAAAACTTCAAAAAAGTATTGTAATCGATTACAATTAAATGTCAGTAATTTAGTCATTGTCTGCATTGATAGTGCATCCTTCCATGAGAAAAGAAAGGATTTGTTGCTTTATTAAAAAACACTTAAACTTGAAAAAATTTTTATTGTTTCATTGCATTTTTCATTAGCAAAATCTTTTTGCAAAATCCACCATTTTGCAAGATGCTCTAGATAGAACTATTGCTAATGTAAACCATATTCACGTAAATGCAGTATGTCATCATGAATTTCAGAAGATGCTAACTTTAGACAAGGAAAACGTACAATGTTGATCCAACGTACTACTGCAAGGTATAACAAACAGGCTATCAACAGGACAGGTTTTGAAAAAAAAATGTTTACAATGATAAATTTTTAACTTTTCTCAAGAACAAGGAAAATTATGCGATCTATCACATGAAGCATTTTGCAGAAACACTGCATTTTTTATGATATTATGACAAAACAAAAAAAATTAAATATCTGCCTGAAAGGTAAAACGAAGCATACATATATGAAATGTGGCAAAAGATCCAAGTGTTTCGAAAAAAATTAACAAAATTAAACTTAAAATTAAATTAACTTAAATTAAGCTAGCAAAAATGTTGAATGAGCAGAAATATAAAAATAAAATATTCTATGAATATGTAGGTTTCTTGGATTCTTTAACAGAAGAATATACTGAAAAGATTTTCGGATTTTGACAAGCCTCCTATGAAACTGATATTTGAGCAACATTTTATAGATATATCCAAGGATCCTACGGAACTACTAATGGAGTTATTTGAGTTATTCAAGAGAAAGATAATATTCTCAAATCTTTTTTTTGACACTAAAAAGGATCCTATAGAAATTTGTAAAAATGCTGCTGATTATGCATACCTATGAAAGCATGCATGCCGTTTACTTTCCTGCTTTAGAAGTACTTACTGCTGCTAGTCAACATTTTCTCTCAAGACAAAATTTAAAACTATTTAAGAACACAAATTACAGATGCTCATTTAGAGGATTAATTCAGGCGGCAAGTTAAAAATCTTGATCCAAATATTCAATTACTTTCAAGCAAGAAACAAATTCAAGTACCCCAAACTTAAAGTTTCAATCAGATTTTTAAATTATTTTATGTAATGTTGCTAGTTAGTGTTTTATAATTTAATATTATTATTTTTCTATTGTATTTCTTTATAATGTAATAGATTTATTGAAAAATACTTCTACTTTATTATTTTTATTTGAAGTGGTAATAATAAATGTAGTTTTTTATTAAAATATAATAACTAAAGATTAATGTTGTAACACTTATGTAAATACACAAATATTTCATATTGTAACTTTTTACGTTAAACGAATGTTTTTTTTTGTATAATGCAATAAATTGATAAAACTATACAAAAACTACAATAATTTCAAAACAGTCACATTTATAGGTATATCAACTTATGTGGTTTCCTTTATTACTGCTTAATTTAAATGTGGCCACTAACGGGTGAAAAATTCCCCACCTTAACTATAAAATATTTTCTTTTAAGGCTTTAATTTCAAATTACAACAGACCAAACATTTTTTTAAAAGCGTAAAATTTGTAAAGTAATAAAAAATGATTAATTATTTGTTTGTATATTTTATTTTAAATTTAAGTGTAAATTCTTAATTTTATACTTGGAACATTATACATACCTTATTAAAAACATCAAAACTTTGTTACCAAAAAATTTCGCTAATCATTTAATACATTTTTGTTATTGTTTTACTAAAAGATGAAATTATTTTTGTTATAAAAATAAAAATCAAACCCTAAATGTTTTAACTGTAAAAACTTTCCAGTGAAACTGAAAAGATTTTGCAATAAAGAAGCTGTACAAGGTATTGTAAGACTTGATTGGCATAGCCAAGAAAGTATATAATATTTTGCCAACTGTTTTTAAATTTCTGAAATTAATAATTGTCTTCAAAAAGGCAATTTATGGTTTATTATTGTTCAAAAATGGAGGAATATATCAGAAATAATTGAAAAAATTTAGCTTATATTATTTCAAAAAAAAAAAAAAAATACTCTACAGGAGACCATCCTTTTATACTAAACATTTGCTCCCTCGCTTTAATCTGCTAAGTTATTGTACTTTGACCAACTCATTAATTACTGTTACGGTTTTGGTATAACTAAATATTTATATTAAAAATTATAAAAAAAATTGTAATTTCATTAAGGTTTCAAAAACTAAATTACATCAAAAAAATAATTCTGTCCAATTTAGTTTATAACAGTAGAAGTTATACGCCTTTAAAGAATGATTTCACGTTCTCTGAACGTTTATTATTTTAGTAATTTTTACAAAAAGAAGAGTAGATAAACCACAATAATAAGGTAATGAACTTCCATTATGTACTCGATAACAATTATTGTCATGAAAATGCTGTGTCATAATGTACAAGCACAAAAATATCATACTACTAGTGTACTTAAAATGTGTAAATAAAATCAAATGACTAACGGTATAAAATCACTCTTTCTGTTTTGCGTTTGTGTGCGTTCATGAAAATACAACTAGCATTTTAAACAACTAAGTATAGCGACTCAAAGAATATGACTCAACATTAGCTAAACATATAGTTATTTGTTTTAGAATGACATTTACCAAGCATTAAAAAAAAAAAGAAAAATGTTAAATAAAAATCACTTATAAAAATAAAGAAGTGGCTCTTAATTTAACTATCTGAATAGTTCATGTGTTATTTAAAATAGGTAATTAACTAACAAAGTAACTAAGTGACAATATTTAATTATATTTTAAAAGATGAATAAGCAAAAATTTGCTACTCTTCTTAATTTAAGATTTTGTCATCATGTTATACACTTGTTTTTTTTTTCTTTTTTTATACTTTTGTCCTCACATCTATTTTAATATCTAACTGTTTAAATATACACAAATATAATCTTATTTTAGAATTTACAGATCAGATTGATCGGTGTAGTTGTGGCTGCCTAAATAAAAATTCGATTTTTTTTTTTTTTAATTATCTTTAAACATTTTTTTCCCCAGTAATGAAACATTTTCATCAAACTTGTATGATGACTACATTGAAAAAAAATCTCATAAAGCGGAAATTATAATTCATAAACACTATTATGACAGATGCAGCATAACTTACTATATTTCAACATCTTCTACTTTTTGTACATATTATAACATAAAATATATAGAACCTAGAAAATTTTAAATTTTTATATTTAAAAAAAATAATAATCAGCTGCACTGAAATAATATTAATAACAAATAAATAATTAAATTTTCTCTTAATATAGAAAACACAAAACTATCCAAATTATACATACATGCAACTATTGTGTTTTTAAAGTCCAAACAGATGTTTAAACACATTCCAACTATTCTCAGTACATAATTTTATAAGAAAGGAATTTTTTTTAATAACAGTTTATTATTTTATTCATGGTTTATAATTATCTGTAGTAAAATATTTTTAATGCTTCATTTAAATGTCTAGAGTTTAAAAGCTGACTACACAATTGTAGGAGTTTCTTATCACATGGCTAAAGCTGCATTCCAGAAAAATCCAACAACAGTGGGTTGTTTCTGATGTACGGCTTACACACACAACTTAATTTAAAATAGTTATCTTTTTATTTAAATATTTTTTCTAATGGCATAGGAGTTTTTTTAACAAAATGAAATCCCACAGGATTCGAGTTAAGAATCTACAGAACCCAAACAAAAAATTTTATATTATCTGATATTTTATCTGTTTTACGATTAACAACTTTTATTAAAAATGCTATTTGAGCAAGGGGATCAAATGGGACTCAAACAATTTACTAAAAATGTTTAATTTCTCTCAATTATTCTTTTATACTTAAATAACTTATTTAAAAAAACCACAGTTTTGAAATAAAAATTTTCACTGATAAAACCAGGAAAGTTATACAACCTATTGCCAACTTTTTTTCATTTATTAACATGTAATTAAATTTCTAATTCTACCAAAATTAAACTTAAACAATTACAATAATAAGAATAAGAAATTTCTACATGTTATTATTAGCAATTATTTCACCTACTGCAAATTAAATTGTAACTATATATATATATTTTTGCATAATTACTGTTGTTAAGTGAACATTGGTTTTACAAAAATTAAGAACTAAGATATTAGCACTACTGAATTAATAGAATGTGAGTAAATTTCAAATAATTTTTGTTTTTCATTAACGAGAGTAAAATCTAATTATTTTCTAATAGTTAAAATACATTTCAAATTATGAAATACATTAATCTTAAAAATACAATTACATCAAATTTCTGAATTAGAATTTATTTCAAATTAAGACTCAAATTTTTATTAAATTTCCATTTTTTTCATTAATTTTGAAGTAAATGTACAGGCATTTTCAAAGGTGAACACTCTCCTAGAGTAATATACTTCAAGGAACTGGGCATCTTATTTGATATGACTTGGTACACTAATCCCTTCTAATTTTAAAAATAGAATTTTATGGAAAACAACAGAAAAAACATAGATATTTTGTTGTACTTTTGAGATTTTTCTAATACTCAAAACTATTTTTGTATTAATAAAACAACTGATTTTGAATTTCTATAGTGTCTGAATTCTATATTTAGAAAAATGAATCAAATTCTATTTCTGACACTAACATCAGAACATAGGTTCAACATACAATTTTTAGTGACTGCATCTATCTTAGTAACTAAAATACAATTAAAAAAAAATCAATATTGCATCGATCAGTAAGTTTATATTACGTAAATAATCTTAACATAATAAAGAAAAGCTCTAAAAAGCATATATAAAAATATACAATTCCATGAAACTTTGTGCATTTTATATAATATAGTTTATATAATATTTTACATAAAGAAGTTTCAAAGAGATAATGGTAATTATTCTGTTAATCTATTTTATCTGTTAAAATTTTCTTATGGTTGTGATAGATTTCTGGGAATAGGGGTACAAGAAGCAACACTGAAAAGTTGCTTTAAATGAGAATAATGATGTTACTTAATAGCTAGTCACAAAAGTAAATAAAATGATATCACTTCTAGAAGTAAATATCACCTGTATTTTGGTTGGATTTGCGTCGTTCATCAGCAATATTACAGTTGGTTCAGTAAAAAAAAAAAAAAACAGAATCAAATTAGTTTACTCCTCATTCGATAAAGTAAACCTTAAATGAAATACTAAAAAGGTTCTAAAAGGCTGACAATTCCATTAGAGTCTCAGCCTTTCATCCGGAGGTCCCGGATTCAAATCCCGGTGAGGCATGGCATTTTTTACACACGCTGCATTTCATTCATCCCATCCTCTGAAGATATACCTCAACAATGATTCCGGAGGTTAAAAAAAAAAAAAAAAAAATTATCTAAAATGATTTATCTTGTATTAGGTCTTGCACAACTGTTGGATTACAAAACAGATATCTTTTTAGGTTAAATGAATTATAAATGGCAGTTAAATTTCTGCTGATAATATACTAGTGTCTATGACCGGTATGAAAAATAGAGTATCATTTTTACTCTGTTTATTTTTCATGGAAATGAAACATCTACACAACTTGTCAATATAGAAAGTATTGATTTGTTTCAAACAGGTATTCTTTCACAAGAAAGCTGTCGATTAAGATCCAAAAGATTTGTATCAAATGGTCTATGTACATCTCCAAAACCAATAGGAGAAGTTGTGTGTGCAGAATCATGTGTAATGCCGGCTGGAACAAGATCCCCTTATTTATTTCATTTAAATTCTTTACGAAAACGCAGAAGTACTAATAAATCTGTAAGTATATAATTATAAAATATTAAATCATGTAATCTTCTCTCTTATATATTCAGATTAGTTAGTACATAGACTTTATATTATACTTATTAATCTAAACAAATGTATTCAATCAACTGAATTCATTCTTATGAAAAGACCACTTTAGCGTTTCAATTCAGTAGCATAACCGTTTGACAAACTGAATAATCTAAAATAATCTTCTTACAAAGGTTCTAATTCCACAGCTTTAAAGAGAATTTCCTATATAAATGATTTTTAAGAATGAATATTTGATTAAAATATTAAATATATTGTAATACATTTTTTATAAATTTAAATTTAAAAAACATCACAAATTACAATTACTTTTAATCTGCAATATTTAATAGACAAGTGGTAATTAACAATATTCAAGATCAACAATATAGAATTATTACCGACATACAGCTGCTTTGTTATCATTTAAAATTAATTTTTAATGTTTTCTTTTAGTTACCATACGTACATACTATAACTTTTTTTTTAAAGTAAAACAAAACCAGTTAAAAAACTTCCTGATTTTATAAATAAACCACCCTATTAATTATAAATTATTATTATTATTATTATTAAATTTATAACTTTCTAAAGAAATTTCATTTTCAAAGTTGATTATGAATACCATAAAGCAGAATATTTAAAGAAAGGAAACATAATAGAGAGAGTAAAAAAACTACTAAAGAAAGCAGATTATGTGCTGCCCTATAGTTACCTATTTAGTAATATGTGCCAAGGAATCAATATCTACAGAATTATTACATCATATGTAGAAAAAATTATTCTAAAAATTATAAATAACAAAATAGCTTAGTGTGTAAATAAACAAAATATTATTCACAAAGTAATATTGATGTGATTGAGAAACAAAACACATAAAATTACTGATAAAATAAAATAAAAATATTAATTTAACCTTTAAGAAATTAAAGATAACAATTAACACTAAGCATCAACAAAAATAAAATCAAATTATGAAATCACCATTGTTTATCTTTCTGGAATTATGACCTCACAACAAATGTTAAAGATGAAAACATGTAATTAAAAAAACAACACAACGTCAATAATGACCAAGGAAAGAAAAAATAAAATTTAATTTTATTATCTAGATTTTATCTAAATTTAATTATCTAGATCTTCTTTCTTCACAAATCTTCATACTGGTTATGATGCTATCTGCTTAACCAGTTTATTTCCATCATGTGACCAAACAAATGCTGAACTTATCTTCTCTTGTTAATCCTTTGGCCACACCCAGTACAGATCAATAGTATGAACACAGATATCCATTAATATATACATTGGATTCTATCAACTTTGAATCAATTTCAATCGATTTGAAACCACGCTTCTTTTTGGCTGCCATAAGCCAATTATTTTTTACCTGTTGAGAGACAAATTTAACCACAATAAATGAGGATCTTTTCATATTTGGTACAGGTTGAATAGCTGATATATCATCATGTTTAAAATCAATTTGGATAATACACTTCAAGACTCCAGAACAACCAACAAATTCTCGTATTTTGTTTGAGGAATACCCACAATCTATGTTGCCAGCCTCCGTGGCAGAGTGGTAGCATCTCAGCCTTTGATCCGGAGGTCCTGGGTTCGAATCCCGGCCAGGCATGGCATTTTTCACACACACTGCAAATCATTCATCTCATCCTCTGAAGATATACCTTAACGGTGGTTCTGGAGGTTAAACAAAAAATAAATAATAATAATCTATGTTTCCAGCCGTATCTGCTGCTGTAACAAATTTATATCTGCTCTGTAGTAGTTTTTATTTTCATTAGAAAGCCGATTCAGTCAAATTTTAGTTTCCTCCACAATAATTATAAAATCTCCAACAATTTGACCAAATTGTTCTCCTATTTTTTTTTTTTTTTTTTTTTTTTTTTAGTATATAAGATATATCTATATGAAAAAAGAAGAGAAAAAAATTATACATTCGTAATAAACATATGGTGAGTCTTTGAAGGAAGGCTGACTAACAATAGAGCACTAGACAGAGTAATTTAATGAGAGTACAAAAAAGTGATAATTTATAGAGTAAAAGAAAGAGTGAAAATTTATAAAGAGTAAGAAAAAATGTGAAATTTTTATTTTTACAAATAAAAAAAAGGAAATGAAACCTGACTCTTAACATAAATAATCAATTTTATGAAGAAAAACCAAACCAAAAAAAACATCACAAATTAAAATTACTTTTATTCTTCAAAATTTAATAGACAAGTGATAATTAGCAATATTCAAGATCAACAATATAAAATTATTACTACATACAACTGCTTTGTTGATATCATGTAAAATTAATTTTTAAAGTTTTCTTTTAGTTACCATATGTACATACTGTAACTTTTTTTTAAAGTAAAACAAAACCGGTTAAAAAAAACCCGGATTTTATAAATAAACCACCTTATTAATTATAAATTATTATTATTATTAAATTTATAACTTTCTAAAGAAATTTCATTTTCAAAGTTGATTATGAATACCATAAAGCAGAATATTTAAAGAAAGGAAACATAATAAAGAGAGTGAAAAAAACTACTAAAGAAAGCAGATTATGTGCTGCCCTATAGTAATATGACATATGTATATGTCATGTGTATACATGACGTATGCCATGTCACATACATATGTCTATATGTCTGTGTACATATGTCTTTACGTCTATACATATGTTATGTATATCACATAAATAAAAGGATACATACTATGTATATATATATCGATACATAGTATAAAATAGGAAGTATACACCTGACTACTATGAGACATAAACTAATGAATTGGAATTTTCTCCCACTGATTGGTGGTACATTCCAGTGCTAAGCTAAGGAGGATGCACACACAGACAAACACATATAGAAAAGCCCTTTAGTAGGGTAGGATTTTTATTTTTAACTTTAATTTTATTACAGTATATTCTTAATGTCATTTTTTTATAACTCATACCAAGCTTAGTTTTACTTTACCAAGCTATTTTCTGTATTCTAAAAATTGTATGTTTTCTAAGAGGAAATAAAATTGAACTGAATGTCTATTTAATTTTGTTTCTTAAAAAATTACTTCATTGAGAAAATTTTAATGATTTTTTTTTTTTTTACATATACGAATATATATATATAACATTAAAAAAATCTGTAAGTGATTTATAATAAAGCTATATTTTACAGGCACAGAAAAGACGAGATACAACGAAATGGAAATGCATTGAGGCAAGTGTACGAAAGAAAAGAGTTAAATTATTATGTCATGATGGAACAATTAGAGGGTATGTTTTAAGATTAGTAACAAGCTGTCAATGTACACCAATAATTGGAAAACAAAGAAAAACAGGAAATCAATAAATATGACTAATAAAACATGAATTTTTCGATTTCTTTTTTTTTTTTTTTTTTTTTTTTTTTTTTTTTTTTTTTTTCAAAAAAAATTAAAATTTAATTTTAAAAAATTAATATTTTTTAACAACTAAATTTTGTTTTTTAAATCTTTTTTTTATTGAAACATAAAAAATTAAATTTTTAAAAGAACTTATGTTCATGCCATAATTTGATTATGTTATAACCTGATAATATTTATTAGCCTATTTTATAATTAAATAATTTTCATAGTCTGTTTCTAAAAGTTCCAAAACCTGTGTCAGAGAAAGAGATGTATACTCAGCTATGTTCATTTTTGTTATATATCACCCATGTTCATTGTCCTGTACATATTAGCCCCAGAAGATCTTACTTCTAGATCATTAAAAAACATTTTTTTAAATTACCACTATTTTTTGTGTTCCAGAATTTCTATACAACCTTCATAAATCTATTGTAACATATTATTATAATTCTAATACATTTAAACTTCATTGCACAATTAGGTATTAGTATTAACTTATAAAATGTGTAATTATTTTTAACAACTCATAAATTTCTTAAAATATAATCAGATCATTATAAACATGAATACAATTTGCATACAGTGAAATTATTTATTTTTTTGTAATAATTTTTTTTTTTTATTAATATTAATAATTTTTAAAATTTTATTTTTTAATATATATTTTTCCACCGCATTTTTTTTTTGCTAAATGTATACCTTATATAATTTTAACAAATATTTTCAAATGCTTATAAAACAGACATCATACAATGTAAATTTAGGTTAATTTGAAAATTTTAAATCATCATATAAAATGATTACAAGCACTATTAAAAAAAAAAAGGATTTTTACTGTAAGACCACTTAATGTGTAATTAAACCAAGCAATCAAATTCTTAAGATGAGATATAAATTAAAAATTTAAGTTGCAATAAAATTTTACAATAAGAAAACAAAACATAATCTGATTATTTTAAACTAGTAATAAAAGGGGTGGCTAGAAAATAACGAGACTGATTTTTTGTAAGACAAAAAGCGTGAGCCTCAAGGTCAAACACGCCACATTGTCGAGTCACCTGACATCCCCCTTTACATTCCAGCCAGTGTGACGACCGCAGTCTACTCAGTCGGACCACAGCCTTCATTGTGTCGGATCGTTTACCTGCCGCTCGTAAGAAAAATGGTAGGCATTTTAATAGAGCAACGTGTTAACGTGAAATTTTTATTAGAATTCGGTAAGTCCACAACGGAGACCTATTCTCTCTTAAAACAAGTGTATGGTGATGCGTGTATGTCACACACACGGGTTTTTGAGTGGCATAAATGGTTCAAAGGACAAGAAGATATCGAAGATGATCCATATCCAAGAAGTCCTTCCACTTCAAAAATGGGCAAAAACATTGAAAAAATAGGCCATCTCATCCGTCCTGAAGGTCTGAAAAGGTCAAACAGTGAACAAGGAATATTATTTTGAGATTCTAACTACTCTCCGTGAGCGAGTAAGAAGAAAGTGACCGAAGTCGTGAAAGAACAAATCATGGATTCTTCATCAGAACAACACTCCAGCCTGCACTCCACTGATTGTTAACTCATTTTTGGTTAAGCATGGGATCCCTGTGTTGAAACATCCACACTACTCATCAGACCTAGCCCCATGTGACTTTTTTATGTTCCTGAAAGTGAAGGAAGCATTGAAAGGAACTAGGTTTGAGAAAGTTGGCTGTGAAGGAAAAAGCGACGGAGGCTATGAACATGATTTCTGAAAA
Organism: Zanna intricata; assembly: GCA_010016005.3. Classification (NCBI taxonomy): domain Eukaryota; kingdom Metazoa; phylum Arthropoda; class Insecta; order Hemiptera; family Fulgoridae; genus Zanna; species Zanna intricata. Next base: position 11,431 of record JAAAKQ030453535.1, on the reverse strand, counting down.
TGATCTAAAACATTGTTTTGAACAACGGAAAATTTGAATGGAACAGTGTAGGGACTATAGAGAGGAGTACATTAAAGGAGATAATGTGAAAGTTGTTAAGGAAAAAAAAAAATAATCTTACAGCAAAAATCCTGTTATTTTCTAGCCACATCTCATATAAAATGTTACTGTTTACCAATCAATAATAAAGATATATAATTACCGGCAGTACGCTTCCACACCATAATGAAAGCTGATAACTTTTTGCCCTTTTTTATTTCCTCCACTAAATGTAAAAAAAATTATTAATAATAAATAGTAGTAAATTAATAAAAATTATCACTTTGCATTATGGTGCTCAAGTGTACTACCAGATTAATTACCTTGCCCTTCGGGCTGGTCTAGTGGTTAACGCGACATCGCAAATCAGCCGATTTCAAAGTCAAGAGTTCTGAGGTTCAAATCCTAGTAAAGGTAATACTTTATAAGGATATGAATACTAGATCGTAGATACCGGTGTTCTTTGGTGGTTGGGTTTCAATTAACCACAGTTCTCAGGAGCAGGCGACCTGAGATAACAAAACTACACTTCATTCACATTCATACATATCATCCTCTAAAGTAATACCTTACAGTAGTTCCGAGTAAACAGAAAAAGAGAAAGATTAATTATCTTAATGCAAATCAGCTGATTTCGAAGTTAAGAGTTCTTAAGTTCAAATCCTAGTAAAGATAATAAATTTGAAAATTACAAAGTGGACAGCGGTGTTCTTTAGTGGTTGGGTTTCAATTAACCACTCTTCTAGTAGTCAACCTGAGATTGTACAAGAGTACACTTCATTGACATTTATACATATCATCCTCATTCATCCGTCATCCTCATTCAACCTCTGAATACCTTACAGCAGTTCTGGAGGCTAAACAGAAAAAGAGAGAGGGGGTTAATTGTCTGTAATAACTCAATTGTCAACAGATTTTTACAAATGAGGTGCCATTTGTTCAAAAAATAACTAAAAGATAATGAAAAATTAAGAAGGCTGCCATTTTGAAATTTTTGAAGGTGATGTTTTCAAACTTTTTTATTTTGTAGCATAAGATATTAGTCTTAGAATTGCCAAATCCAATTAAAGTAGGTTTACCTGTTCTGAGAAATAATTTTTTTGTTGAAAATCACAAAATGGTGTCCAGAAGGAAAACAAAGCAAAATAGAAGTTGTGTCAATTATAAATTTTTTGTTCATTTCAATGTCCTGAATCAGTTCCTGAAGTTCAGCAAATACATCCCAGAACAACCCGTATAATAAAAAAAAGTATAATATAATAAACAAATTTATATAATAAATAAAAAAAAATTAATGTATGTGAGATAAAATTTAACAGATCTTATTACTTAAAGCTTCTAATTTTCCTTGTACATCAATCCAACTGTAGAAGACACTGAGGATAAATATGAAATATGACATAAAACAGAAAGATAAGTTAATCAAATTTCTTACCTGATATTACTTTATAGTCTGTATACATTCAATAATGACTTCAAAGCGTTTGATGCAGTTAACCCAAATGAATTATAAAATAATGTATTTTTGATTAAAACCTGCAAGATGTAGAACACATTGAATAATAATAATAATAATATTATAACATTTTGATTGAATATTACCTCACTATACAACATGAAAGCAGAAATACAATTCTAAGTATATCAGCATTACAGAGTAATCTTTTTATCTTCATGTAGCATTCTTACATATGAGAAGGGGAGTTCTTTTTTGTAATCCATATTTATTTATATAATTTTTACCTAAATACAGTTTCAAACGAAAGACTTCTTTTTTCAAATAAATTTTGTTATACTCTTAATAATCTTTTTTATTATTATTATTTTTATCTAATTGTTCTACATTAAGATTTTTTTGATTTTTTTATTTTGTTGTATCATGTTTGTACATCATGTTGTATAATGCAGCTTGCAGTTATAATTTTACATTTTTATAACATTACATAAGTTTTAAGTGATAATGCTAAAAAAAAAAAATCAACAATACGTTAAAAATTCCAAACAAGACAACTACTTTAGATAAGAAATCATAAAATTTTAAAGCCAAAAGATCCAGTAAGAAATTAATTAAGTAACCAAAAAAAGTTTACAATTAATCACATGAACTACCAAATATTATTTTTGTTAAAAATATAAATATTTAAAAATAAAAAGTGACATTAGTCAAAGTACTTACAAGTCTCATTACCAGATGATAAAACAAATTCTGACAAGATGATTTACAAATATAATAGCTTATACATCTATTTTAGGCAACTATTTTCAGAAATGAATTCAGACAGTGATGTAAACCTGCTTAATTATTTGTGTCAAAAAAAAGTGATTTAATTAAGATAGTGTCTTATAACATTAAATAGACAAAGTGGTGTAAGTAGAGATGTTTTGCCGCTCTGAAAAAACATTCTGGCAAAAATTATTTTTGTTGCTCTGTGGCGTGAATGGTAACATCTCCACCTTTCATCCAGAGGTTCTGGATTCAAATTCCGGTAAGGCATGTCATTTTCACACACAATACAAATCATTCATCTCATCCTCTGAAGCAATACCTAACAGTGGTTCCAAAGGTTAAAGAAAAAATAAATAAATGAAGTAAAAATGTTTCAGCCACTAAAACCTAACAAATTAGCTGAGTAATACTTGAAATTAAATATTCAATTATTTGTTATTTATTGATGAAGAAACAGGCTCCTCTGAAAAATATGCTACTGTAAATATATATAATAAAATAATATAACAGGTTTGAAAATCTCAATGGACTATCTAATCTTGTTTTTCTGCTGAATAAAGCAAACAAAATTTAATTAAAGTACTATAATTTAATTTCAATGAAAATGTACAGTGATAGAAGCTTTACAACTGCCTAATTTACATCCACTCTCCAATTAGTTCATTATAAAAGGGATCTTGTCCAAAAAAAAAAAAAAAAAAAAAAAAAAAAAAAAAAAAAAAAAAAAAAAAAAAACAAAAAAAAAAAAAAAAAACTCAAAAAAAAATTTGAAAAAAAAAAAAAAAAATTTTTAAATAAAAAAAAAAAAAAAAAAAAAAAAAAACACCGAAAAACACCAACACCCAAAAATAGTTAAAAAAAAACAGCACATCACAAAAAAAAAAAAAAAAAAAAAAAAAAAAAAAAAAAAAAAAAAAAATAGTTAAACCACATAAAATCAGATAAATTCCTAAAAGAATTTTTAAAAAATTAAGAAGTTAGAAAGAGAACTAGAAAAATAGAAAGACTTTTAAAGAATATGTCTCACTATCTAGCAGTACCTTTTCTGATTGCATTGAAATATAAGTAAAACAAACATTACTATGACCACACAAAAATAGGCAAGGTTAATAAATTTAATAATTTAAATATATACTTTTAAAATTCATGGATTCATTATCCATGAATTAAAAAAAAAAACCATAATATTAAATCAGGAAATCCATTATCATTATTCCATCTAAAAAGCTGGCAGATGCCACAATAGTCAGAATTAAATATTTACAATTATCTTATTACTATGATTATTATAGTAATAAAAGATAATAGTACATCAGAAAATATTTGATTTACAATCCAGTATTCAGTTATACTCCGAATTTTAAAAATTTTGTTATATTTAATATAGTTTATCATAGCTATCTGATTTTAACCAATAATGATGGTACTGTACTGCATTACCTGATGTAAAGTTTTATAACCGATGATGAATTAATGAAGTTGAAGAGTCTATTATATAAATTATTAAACTTACATTAAGCTTGTTACTTAACGCATTTATTGATGACGTTTGTTAATTATCAATTCCAGTACACTAGTAAACAATAATTAATGATAACAAATAAATCAGCAATGAATAAATTTTTTTCCCAATTAATCAATCCATTTTTAGATTAATTTTAGTAATTGCTCATTTTTATAATGTATATGTATACATCCTTGTTAAAAAGTTATTTTTCTGAAATTGAAGACAGTAATGAAATTAAATTTTATATTAACACTTGCAATAAAATTGTAAGGAAGAAAAAACATTTAAAGAATAAAAGAAATAATGTATTAAAATAAAAACACACAAAAGCAAGTTTTAAAATTCCATTTTTATTTTTGTTATGTTACTCCGTATAAACACATGCAACATAAATAAAACTTCAAATTCTATTAGATAACAAAATACTGTATTTGTTTTTGAGTAAATAAAATAAACCAGTATGAAATGAAAATTCAAACTATACATTTATACAAACAACACATACATTTTATAATTTCATTAAATAAAATGTAAAAAATCAGTCTTAATATATTCCATTTAACAAGTAATTTCTACCATTAAATTCCAAAGTTTTTTAACAAATGTAACTAAAAAAAAAAAAAAAAAAAAAAATGACAAGAATTCTGGCCCAAATACGTTTAACAACACAAACTAAAGAAAAAATGCTATATATCATAGTAATATAATATAAGAAACTAATTCTCAGAAAAATAAAAAAACTAAAACAATAATCAATTAGATCCACTATAAAATACAATAATAAAATCATCAGACTGGTGAATAGTATATTAAATAAACTTTTTCTGTACGCCCTAGAGCCCTAGCCCTATCTTCATTCCGCCACCGGTTTCAAAGCTAAGCTAAGTATGTTCCTCACACATGTTTTCAGATGTCCATTCAAACGTTAAAATCACAGAACTTCGTATTTTCTCTAAAAAAAATAAATATAATAAATGTGCTAACATTAGCACAAATTACATAATTAGGATTGTTGTCGACAAAGTTTTTCGCATTTTTTTGTAGTTGAAGGGCAAGGCAGTCGACGGAGCAAGGTAAGTACAAACTTTTTAAGTGGCTCTAGAATCAAAATAAGTTAAGAAATTTTAAGAAAATAATAATTTTCAATTCTTTAATTAATATATAAAAAATATTTTTAAAAGTATAAATCATAATTTGTTTCAAATTCTTTTGCAATTTCAACATTACTTTCACTCGATTTAGAATTTAATAAAAAATTAGAATATTATGTATAGCAGTGAGAACAACAATTAAAAATACAGAAAAATACAGAGTGTATGTTTAATTTTCTTAAGACAAATGACACACTTGTCTAAAGTACAAAATAAAATTAACAAAAATAATACTATAGAAGAATACACTAAAATAAAATATAATAAATTTAATAAAAATATTTTAAATAAAAAAACAGCATAAACAACCAATATATAAATAAGAGGACCCCTCTAAAACAGATATGACTATAACAGATATGACCTAAAAAAAAAAAAAAAAAAAAAACAAGGCGTATATAGTCGTCTTAAATGTGAAAATTGTCAACTAAAATATACAGATATAACATCATTCACTCTCAATTAGAATTAAAGAACCTATCAGTTGCATAAAGGTAATAAAAAAACAATCTAACTCTGTTAAACATATTATAGAGAATGAACATAATTTCAACCCTAACAAATTTTTTGAAATATTGGAAGATACTAATAATTTTCATAAAACAAGTATATTTGAATAATAACAAACTAATAAATGAACAAATAAATTTTGATAATATTTTGTACAAGCAAATTATACAATATTAATAATTATTCAGTTGGCTAATTGATTCAATTTATACTTTGTTGTGAACATCTTGCTGACAAGATATTTTCTTTTAACGCATAACATATTTTAATATTTGATAATTGACTGTTATGAACATAATAATTTCAATTTTTATCTTTCTTTTAATTCTTACTTATAATAAAAAAAAAAGAAAAAAGTATAACCACAAATATAAAATTCATTATTAATCAATAATCTCAGATGATGGAGGAATAATCTGAAAGCGCTTGGATAATTAATACTCACTTCTGTTGGTAAGTGGATACTATATTTTTTATATAGACTAAGTGTATGCATAATAAACCCATAGAAAGTATACTTAACTGCCTATTATTAGTCTTTCATATTGAAACTTCCCTGTGATCTAAATAAAAATCACACTAAGATTAACATTAAGATATATACATATTACAATAAAAAATTACGAGTAAAATAACATCTGGCCAATTTATAGGCACACCAACATTTTGATTATATATTAAAAATAACAAATAAATATTAAATAAACTATTATTCATAAACAAAATTACTATTTTAACAGTGCTTATATTCTAAGAAATTATTGAATATACTTTAAAAGTAATGTTAACAACATACTAAAATAACAACCTTACAAATGTTAATTAACATGTTAGTAAACCAATTTAACAAAGTAATAGATACCAGATATATACTTTACACATGTATATTAACACTAGTAAAAATACAATAACAATAATAATAAAAACAAATAGAGAGTCCTAAAATAATTTATAAACTATTTCATAGCACATAAACCAATAATTTTTCATTGAATTTAAATAATTTTCATAATATGAAAAGAAGAAAAGGAAATTTATCCTGAAATGCAACTGTTGGCATGAGAAAATAAATAAAATATTAAAAAGATTTTAAAATGCAATTAGAAAAAATTAGCCAATATAACTCATTGTGATTAAAAGTTAATTTGGTAAATAGAACAATTGATAACACATGATAATTCTCATAAGTAAATTTGGTAAATAGAACAGTTGATAACACATGTGATAATTCTCATAAGAGATTCAATCAAAAACAATAAAAAATGAGAGATAATGGAAACTCTTATTTTACAAACTGTCTGCTGAATGCTTTGAAGACTGGTATTTCAAAATTATCAGATTTTAAAATTTGTTAATAAAAAAAAGCTTATACTTTATCTTTCTTTTAATTCTTACTTATAAAAGAAAGAAAAAAAGTATAACCACAAATATAAAATTCATTATTAATCAATAATCTCAGATGATGGAGGAATAATCTGAAAGCGCCCAGAATGAACAGAATTGAGATAAGAATTGATACAAGCATAGAGAACACACAATTTATAAAATTCAAATAACATTTTCTTCAATTTAACAAACAGATGTAATAGATGAAAATATATGGTTTTGAATACCATACATTCAAAAGCAGTATCAACATAAACATAAACAATAAAAAGGTTTGCAACAATCAATGAATTAAGAGTAGACAAAATAAAGGAATATGTGCCATAATATCATATGAAATCATCTATAATGTTTCATTTTGATCCACATTATCAGTAGCAAATGATCCTCAATGATCAATTTTAAAGTGTGAATACACATTTATTGTGAACACCAATACAATTACAACAACATTATAACATATACATATAATAGAATAATAAATAAATGTATTCTCTTTTTAACAAAATTATATAATCTTCAGACTTAATTACCAAACAATAACATACAATCATACTACAAAGCTATTATATATAGATGCATAATAATCTTTAAACTATTCTGTAAACAGATTAAGCTGATAATATTACAGAAATACATTAAAGCACACAAAATATTTAACGGTGTGACATTATACCACAATAATAATGGTACCTATTTTTTAACAAGGCCATTCTGATTTAAAATTTATATCACACATCTGAAGAAGAGGGTCGTAACTCAAAAGAATTCATTTTTTGAAATAATTCAGTTATGTTCTAAACAACATGCTCTATACCCCAAGAAAACAGTATTACAAATAGTTGTTGTGGTAGCCAGTAGAGAGCACTAACAACTCTTTTCTCCGCATGTGATCCCAGCAATTGCTTCAATGTAAAAACATATCATTTGTTGTTAATTAGGTGAGAGTGTTACACTTCCTAATGAAAAGAGTTGTATTTCAAGTTGCTGTAGTTTTTGGTAAGTACAAAATTATTATCTTTCTTATTTCCATTGAAAACAGTATTATTTTGAGTTAATACTATATTCATAGAACTTTTACCATGATATTTATTATATTTTCCATTCATTAGAGTAATATTTTGTATTGATACAATAATCATCAGGATGTTAGCATTTCGTCTAATGTACAGTCCATTCAACAATGTATTATTTGACTTAATATTGTATTCATCAGGATATTATTATTTCTAAGGAATGATCCTTTTAACATTAAATTGTTTTAAGTTAATATAGTATTCATGGAAAAAGCCTCACAGATTTCACTTTTATTATGTTTTATTAAATATAAATTCTGTTTAATTATAATATATTTTTATAAAATATTTAAAATAAAACGAAACTCTTTATAAAACTTTACATATTTGCTATGTGTTAGTGATTACAAATATTTTGACAGTAGAATTTCTTATTATGTATTTCCTTATTACATTTTTGGTGAACTGCTTGCAATTTTTTTTTTTTTTTCAGGAAATGGATTCAAGAGGCAAACACCTGTTAAAAATTGTGATAGGTAATTCTGTACAAAACCCACCAAAGAATGTCACATACCACAGAGAACCTTACTTTGATGCAATACTTTATAGTTCCACAAGTAAGCATCGTTTGAATGCAATAGCTAATAGTGTAACAAGTGTAGGTAGTTTAATGCAATGAAAATAAAGTAAAGCACCTTAAGTTTTAGTTACATAATGGATACATTCCTAAATATTATAGCACATTCTACAATTCTTTATGATAATTAAAACAAAATGCAACAAATACTTTCAATTCTGTCTGTTATTACTTTCTGTTATTTTTATTTAATTTACTTTGTATTATTTACAATTACTGATTGTCCATTGTATTTTATTTTAAATTTATTTTTAATTTTGTTTAAATTACTCTTCAGACAATATTAATGATTTTTTTTTTTTTAATTTTGAAACTAATAGAATAATTTAGAACTGACTTTAACACCCTAAGGAAATAAATTTATTTTTATCTTGTTAGTATTTTTTTAAATTATTTTTTTCAAAACAATTACAGCATGTACGACTTGCTTTTTAAGTTAAGAATTATATAATTTTGATCTTAAAAGCGCTCGTGATTTTGATCTCTACAATACTGTTAATACTATCAATTTTTTTATGTATTGATTACTTCTTTTTTTTTTATAAAAATTGCATATCAAAAGTTTAGGATTTTGGTACCTAAGATGAAGCTTCTAATAACAATTATTTCAGAATTATTGATGATTTTATACTTCCTCTTCCATAATATATTTTAATTACTTTTTACTTTTGTAAATTAATTAAATTATTTTAATAAAAACATTGTCTGAAGTAAATGATTTTCTATTTCATTTAATTATCATTTTTCACAGTGTGAAAAGCAAGATAAATAAAAAATGCAATAAACATATCCAAAGAAATGACATAAGTAGGAAGGGGTGATTATAACCCCCCCCCTGTATCAATACAAATTAACTTTTAAAAATATTTTTCATTGCTAAAGGAATAAATACATTATAATAGTAATATAAAAATATAAACTCTTAATTACAACAGAAATTGTATGTATAATTAAACTTCAAAAAACAAATTTTTTTTGCGTTTCTCTAAATTTATGTTTTTTTTTTTTTTTGAGTTATGACCCTTTTCTTTGGGATGTGTGATATTTATAATTAGATAATTTGGTCATTGAACAAATCATCTTAACCTACACAAATAACAATTATATAGCTTTTATATGATATTCTGGTAATTTTACTAGAATGAAATGATAGTCAATAAAGTAAATATTAGGATAACGTTTCTAAAAAAATACTTTAGACAACTCAATCAACACTTGTTATAAGTTTCTAACTTTCAGATCATTTTTTGATTATTAACCGTAATAAATAATAAGAAAAGTTCTAATAACACTTACAAAAGTATTAGAAGAGGTTATGAAGTATTGACTTTATATAATCAAACCATACAACATAAAAATAAAGGAATGCATCAAAAATAAACCACAAAGCAAAAGATCCATTAAAAAATAAAAATTAATATTACTATAATTACTGAGCATTAAGATTTAATTGGAGTTACAGAATTCTTCATTTAATTGGCAGTGTTACTCTTATAAAATAAACTATGTACTGTACGACCCACCCAAATATAAGCTACTTCCTGAAATTTTGGTTAAAATTACATTATAGAGTAGCACAAAGAAAATCATTTATCAAATTCTCAAATCTAAATTTTTATTTTTTATGGGACATAAGTGTCCCACAATCTGTGTCATATCTGTCTGTTCATTACAAATATAGTAATCTATAAGTATATTTTCATACATAACCAAGAGAATCAACAAGGTTTGGCATGCATTTTACATGTCATCTACTGATGTTTCAAAAAAAACAAATAAAATGGTTATTTAAATTCAGCTTTGATTGGTTCTCAATAAATAATTTTTTTTATTTAACATTTGAAATGATAAAATAAAAGTAATATAATGATTATAATAAATTAGAAAATACATATAAAATATACACCATGCATATCTGTGTAACCAAGGCACAGTAAATAGGATTAAAAATTATTTTTTTTAATATTTATAAACCGATGTCCAATTACAGTTATTTATGAGAAATGAATATGGTAGCAGCATATAAAGAATGCCAAACCTGATTGCCATTTGAACCCAGAATTTTCTGATAAAAGTAAAGACATTACCATCCCGCCTGGAGGTCATAACATTTATTGTAATCAAGTTAAAATGATTTACCATACTGGATTCTACTTAACTTGGTTATACTAGGAAATTCTTAACTCTAAAAATATATAACTTGTCAGAAATTATATAGCTTGTTACACGATTTCAAATTTTGCATCTCTACCATTAACTGTGAAAGCCAGTAAAAGAAACAAATCACATATTAAGAATAAATTGCAACATATTTTGATATGTTATTTAAAATTTGTTTTCTTATTTTTAGAACATCACACATATAAATGCAACTTAATTTTAAAAATTATATTTTTATACAGTTTATCATGTTAGGCCAATACAGTATTTTCTAAGTAAGGCATTTGAATCATAATTTTTCAGTCAAATGGATTCTGCAACTTAGGTAAATATAAACCAATGCTACATTACATTATAAATTAAATAGCTTAAAAATCTAGACCGACTAATTTTGTATATAATTACACCAAAATAAGTCTAAAACTTAAAATATTAATTAATAAAATACATTTTAGGCACAATATATATGATAAATTTTAATTTAATTTATTTAATACACTCCTTCTGACAACTTAACCATGATAACATTGATCACACAAACCAGGTACCAACACATAAAAATATACCATCACCAAAAACAGGTTTTTAATAGTAATCATATTGACATAAGAAGGCATGCAAAAGATAAATAACATGCATTAACTGAAGAAAGTTATTAATACTTATGAGAAAGCAAATTATTACTTTCATTTCAGATCTGTAAAATAATACATTATAAATAACACTGATCTACAGGGTATCTGTAACACAGTTAAAACTACCTCTTTTATTATGCATTGGGCTACGTAATAACATATT
>JAAAKQ030453424.1:5714-22392 GCA_010016005.3 Zanna intricata | reverse complement strand
TGATGCTATTGTCAAATAAATAATTAGTTGAAATAATAATCATCATAGTAGAATTTAGATAACAGATAAGATCAGATTCATTCCCTTAATTCCAGTTTTTAATATCAGTTAAAATAATTAATACAATTGTAGAATTAAGTGATCTTAAGAGTTACAAGAAATTCTTTGCTGATGTAGTTATTGTACATTTGCTATTGTAAAAATATCACAATTTTACTCAGATAACTACATGTTGGTAGAGCAAATAAATAATGATGGAATATGTTAATTAACTATAGAAGAAGTTGTTGATAGAGCAAATAAATAATGGTGAAATATGTTAATTAACTATAGAAGAAGTCATTTTAATTTTAAAATTGCAATCTTAAGATTAATAGTAACCATTTTAAAAGCAATGATTTCAACTTAAAATTATGAGATTGAAAGTTGACAAACAACAATTTAAAATAAAGGTATTGCACTTATGAAATGCATATTAAATAATAAAAATTAAAACATAGTAATAAAAAATAACATTGAGTATGAACTAAAATTTTTACATCAAATAATGCAGAATTTAAAAATCTATTTATCGGTGAGTATTTCAAATGGAAATTTAAATTAATAGTCTTTTTAGCCATAGCTAGTCGAACTCTTTTTATGATTTTGTCTCAATGGAACAATCTTAACTTCAGTAGGCACCTCTTTTTATCTAATATTATTAAAATGCCCAAGCTGCTGTTCCAAATATATTCTTTCTGCAAAATTAGAAGAACAACATTTGGAAGTAGGTACTATATTCAAATCATACGTTGTTATTCATAATTTTCTTTAAGTTGCAAAGTTTATGAAATATTTTCTTTATAAACGCTAACATTTGTAATCTTCAACTTCTGTGGTTAGTAATTTGGTTGATGAAGTTCACAAACATAAAATATTGATGAATTTCCATCTTCTTCATGTAAATCCTTTGAATTTAACTTCACTCACTGATATGCTACAATCTAAATCAAAGCTGTCATACTAGCATATGATTGTAATTGTGACTTTCACAATCGTAATTTATGACTGTTTCCAATCGATAGTTTCCACAAGTTGTCGAAACCAATCAAATGGAAAGTGTTTTTGAAGGGGTGTCCTTTTTTTTATAACTGCATTTATTGCTTCTAGACCATTATTTTGTTATCCTTCCTTCTTCTCCTATTTTATTCTATAACAATATAACAAAATATCATTAGCTGAAATAAACTAATTTTTACTTGATTTTTCAGTAACACAATGGAGGTTTTTAGTCACAAAATGGAAATTTCTTGGCTAATTACTGCAATTTTAGCTATTTTAGTAATTTACTGTATGTACTGGCTAAAAGACATTCATATTAGTTATTGGAAGAAACGTGGAGTTCCTGTTATTTCCACAGCAAACCCATTCACTGGATTCATTCTAAATTTAATATTATCTAGTAAATCTTGGCCAGAAATTTTGAATGACATGTATAAAAAACTTGAAGGTGAGAAATTTGGTGGTTACTTTCAATTTTTTACACCCACACTATTGATACGAGATATTGAATTAATTAATCAAATTCTAATTAAAGATTTTACACATTTTGAAGATCGTGGACCACCTCAGGAAAAACACCTTGATTTATTTGGCCTCAATCTTTCTAATCTTTGTGGTGATGAATGGAGAACTGCTAGACATAAATTAACACCCTCATTTACTTCTGGTAAATTAAAAATGATGTTTGAACCAATAAAAAATTGTAGTGAAGAGGGAGTATTGTTTCTGAGAAATAATATAGGACAAGATATCGAAGCAAGAGGTTTTATGGGGAAATTTATTATAAAAATAATAGCAAGAGTTGCTTTTGGTTTAAACATAGACACATTTAATGAAAAGGAAGCGACACAAAATAAATTTATAAAAGCCACAACAAATGTTTTTAAACCATCCTTGAGTCTCACGCTGAAATTTTTGATTTCAAATTCTCTTCCAAAATTTAGGAAAATTTTTAAATTTAAGCTAGTAGATGATGATATCAATAACTTTTTTCAAAACTTGACTAATGACATCATAAATCATAGAGAAAAAAGTGGTACAAGAAGAAATGATTTTCTTCAGCTTATGATAGATGAAAAGAAAAGAGAACAGGGGTTATTATTTCATGAAAATAATACTATTCCTTGCAATGAATATGAAAAAGAAGATAAAGAACTTTTAGATCAACTTAAAAATATTCCAACTTCAAGTAGCAGATTATCTGGATCATCTAGTAAGTACAATCATATATTAGTTGATAAAATTAGAAAAATACAATTATATATTTTAATTACTTATCCACCATAATAGTAAGAAACCATTTGCACAGAAGAGAACTTGGTCTTTTATTAACGTATACCAACATTTATTTTAGGATTATTAAAATTAGGGATAACTAGGAATGTATCTCAACTATATGAAAAGTAGTAGTTAAATGGGAACTGTAATTCATATTTTTTTGAGTTTAATTCACAAATTAAATCTCAGCAATTATTTGATTTATCATTTAAATCAAAACTATAAAAGATTTTTCAAATTCTGTCCCATTCTTATAGAAAATGATATGTTTAAGATATCTCAATTGCACAATACTTCTTGTAAAAACTTCCATTATCCAACCATAAGTTTCCAAAAAAACAAATCAAATCAATATACAAAAACAGTAGTTCCATAAAAAGGATTGCATTAGCTATTTAGCTGTGAAGTGCCTCCTGATATACCTTAGCATGTTTCAAACTACAATGATTACAATAATGGCATAAAGGAGTAATATTTTAATGTTATTCACATAAAAATTGAATTACTGGTAGAATTTTAAAATTGATTCTTTAATCTGCTACAGTTACATTTTATTTTACTTTCTCTTGATAATCTCATCACATAAGCTTGGGGTTTGTCCATGGAATATAGAAATGGAAATTTTGTAGTGTATGAAAAATGCCATGTCTGATTGGAATTCAAACTCAGGACCTCTGTATGAAAGGCCAAGCTGTTTCCACTCTGTGAGGACTGCTAGTTACAGAGAATACATCAATTCATGAGATTATATATAATGACAATAGTATAAAAATTACTATACTTGTTTTGATAATCTAGATGCATGTTTATCCATAAATACAAAAAACAAACACCAACAATATGCACATCATAATTTTTGAGATGTTAGAAACTCATGCTGAAAATGAGATACTTCATTAAATCTGTATCCTGTTTTTATAAAACAGGACAGAGATACAAATATATTAGCCACACACAAATAATAACATGAAGATTTTACACCCAGTATATAAAGTCCCTATTAACTCATATTAAAAAAATACATATAAAAATAATTAAATTCACAAAACCAATATAAACAATCTTAACACAGATGAAGTATACTATTTGACCTTATACTAATGGATAATCTGTTGTTTTGCTTCATCTTTGTTATGACTGATGCACCACAAATACCTTCTGAAGACACAAGAAACATCTGTCAGAGTAATGCTTTTTTCTGAGAAAAACAGTATTTATGGTTCAGTTGATCCCTATGGTCTAAAAAGTATCACTTTTAGGTCTTGTAGTTTGATTAGCTTGACATGTTGGTATACAATAATATATTCTGCTTAGTAAAAAAACCATTTCTTTCTTCACTTTATTAAACAATTTTTAGTTTTGTGTTTTTTTTGTATGGTAATTTAGTAGCATACTTCTTATTTTCAGAAATTTCTTTATCACATTCTGGAGAGACAGCTATCTTATGTTAAGTTGCTTGCAATAGTTTAATTACATATTTAACAGGTATCCTAACCACTTGGACAAGCAACACTAATATCTCTCTTTTTCTGTTTAGCCTTTGAAACCACCACATTACTTTTGAGGATGATATGTATGAATGTAAATGAAATGTACTTTTTACAGTTTCAGGTTGACTATTCTTGAATATGTGTGTTTAATTGTAACCCAACCACCAAAGAACATTGGTATCCATGATCTAGTATTCAAATCCGTATAAAAGTAACTACCTTTACTAGGATTTGAATAAGCAACACTAACACCTTAATCTGAAGATAACTGGAGTGAAACAAGATAATAATCTTTAAAATATCTTATAAAAACAATTTTACATATTTAGAATGTAATGCATCATTTTTAATCTAGACAAAAGTAAACGCATCATTTTGTCATGCTGATTTGGTTCTCCTCCAGCATCTCTTTTACCAGCATCCTTATATATTCTCTATGCCTATTTTGGTCATTAACCTTTTTTAGTTCTGACTGGTCTTAAACTCAATCTTCCTCTATTTTCTTATTTATTCTTTTTTTTTATATAACTTTGGACACTAACGATTCTTTTTTTATTATATCTAATTCTGGGATGGGGAGACCCCTACAGACAGCTGGAACTGTTCACTATTAGTACACATCTAGCCATTTGGTTATAAAGTAACTGTCTTTCTATTTGAGATCTTTTTTTCTTGGAATGATTACATAGGCTGGTTATAAACAGAACCGCCTACTCTTTAACCAGATACACATCTAAATTCATATATATAATTCTGTTCTATGGAGTAACAGGAAGGATTGATTAAAGTTTTCATTAAGATCTCCAGTTGGTCAACAACTGTTGGAACAAGAGTTGAAATGAAACAGTAAATTTATCATTTATAAAAAAAATATATTAAATTATGATGAGTTCTCCTGTCTAATTAAATCATATACCTGATCATAATCTTGAAGAATGTAACAAACATCAGTGGAATCTTCAGCCATATAATAAAACTGTATGCATGATGATGTAGTTTAACATAACGATATAGTTAAAATTTAATTATGTATCTCATGATACTCATTACTTCAACTTAGATCTAGGAAAACAGAGTTCTGAAAATTTTGATACTATTAAACATTATCTCTAGTAGGATGTATTTTCCTATGAGTACACTGAAATACAGTTTTCTCTATAAATTCTCCACCTGTAATCAAACTATAGATGTATCTGGGCAAGAAACAATATCCTTCTGTTTTTCACAAAATCTGCAAGAAGTACTATCAAAAATTTTCATATTTCGTGATAATAAACTTTTCAACAAATAGTCCATAAATATTCACTTGTTAGATAATTTTTTTTTAAATATATTGAATGAGATTAATCATTCAATATAGTTAAAGCCACATTGTACCTGTCTAGTACTTTACCATTGTAAATATATTTATATGAAAGACTCTTCAGATTGAGTAGGATCCTGACAAAACACACATTGTCACATAATGAAATTACAATTTACAGACTGAAATTAGCATTATTCTTAGCATATAAAGTAAAATCCCACAACACCTAATAAAATTTTGCCCAACAATCTAAAATAATCACACTCGTGTATGTTGCTACCTTTATTAATAGCAACACTGGATATTGAATTTCATTGATTAATTCTATAACATTATATCGTAGCTTTTCCAAAGATAACTGCTGAATCTTTCAATTTCTCCCATAGTATATCACTAAACATATTGCATTTTAATTAATTTTCAATTACATTCAAACATTTGGAATCTCAGTCTTTTCTCCATTTTGAAGAATTTATTAATTTTTTTCTTGATTTTTACAATAATTCCTTAATATATCCATATATTTAGTTTCATTAGAATCTGATGTTTGTTCATTGTACTAATTCATTTCTTGTTATAATCTTCATTCTTCTTTTTTGGTTTATAATAACATAATTCATTCTATCCACTTTATCTTCTTTCATTGTTCATCACTGTTTCTTCACCAGTTCAAGACCATTAAACAGTACAAAGACTAAATCCAAAGTAGAACATGGCATATTAGTTTATTTAATGGCAATACAAGTAAGTTATTAACAACATACAAGTACTGCAAAATTTCTTATAATGCAAGATAATTAACTTTAGTATTTACAATATTTTAGACTGCAATACTTTGTGCTTAATATACAAGGTTCGCATAAATTATTCAAGCCATTTTAGGGGAATAAAAAATGAACAAAGCAATGTAGCAATGTAGAGTTGATTGGTTTCCAACACTAGCACAGATACAAAGAGTTACCTTGAATAAACACACCGATGCGATGTAATGACAAGCGGGATCATCAGTTGAGCAATGGCTGCTGTGTAAGAGAAAGCAATGTGTGTACTATGGTTTCATAAAAGCAGATTTGTTATTACTGTTTGTAGATGTTATTGTTTAGAGTAGTCATAATCCTTTAATTAAGACTCTATTGATAAAGTTGGTGTCAACAGTTAAAGAAAGCAGGAAGTGTAGTACACAAAAAAATTGCTGGCAGATCTCCAGTCCCCAAGGAAGTTGTGGGTCAAATAAGGAAAACATTTCTGAGAAGCCTGAGTAAAATGACTCATGTGAGTTTGGAACTGGGAATACTGTAATCAACAATTGTGATGATTCTAGACAAGCACTTAAATCCCAAGCATACAAAATCAAGCTGATGCATACAATTGAAAATGACAATAAACCACGCCGTTACAATTTTGCCATGAACATTTTGATCAAGTGAACAAAGATAAAATGTTTTTAAATTAAATAATTGACAGGAGGGTTCTCGCTATCCCAAAACATTTGGGATAGCAAGAACCCTCTCATGCTATTCGATATCACAACATATTACAATCACAACATAATAGCCTGAAGATTAACTTTAGTGTATTAATTTAGTGAATTACTTTAGAAAATTAATTTAGTGCATGATGACAACTTATAAAGTGATCCAACCATTCTTTACTGAGCCAACAGTTACTAGCGTTAGATATCAAGACATGTTGCAGGAGTATACAGTACCACAAATTAATCTTCGGCAACCCAATGCTTATGTCCAACAATATGGCACACTACCACAATAGGTTTACATGTTAGGAACTACCTACATGAACAATTTCTCCAATGTTTTATTGGCTGTGATGGACCAATTCACTGGCCACCACCTTGGTTTGTCAAAGACAGGGTGTACACAATGAAGATTGTAAACTTTAATGAGCTAAAAAGAAAAATCAAAGGTTTAATTAATGGAATAACTCCAGATTTCTTCAGTGGTGTGAAACGGAATATCATCAAGAAATTTTATGCACCACAAAAGATACTTACTTATGTGGAACTTTTTTGAAGTTAATAAGTATCATAAACAAAATTTTTTGAAATGCCCTATTCAAATGAGACATCCATGTAAATACATTGCTTTGTTATTTTATCGACACCTAAAATGCACTGAATAATTTATGATCACTCTGTACTTTTGTACTAGAAAAAATAAATTGTTTTTTGTAAAGTTTTTTTTTTCAGAAATTTTTACTGAAGAATTTATAGCTTCACAGACATATTTATTTATAACTGGCGGAAGTGAAACAACAGCAGGAACACTAAGTTTTGTTCTATATGAATTGGCTGTGAATCAAGATGTTCAAAAACGAGTTAAAGAAGAAGTTGCTGACATTCTCTCAACTAATGAATTTAATTATCAAGCTGTTAAAAAGATGGCATACTTAGAACAAACAATTTATGGTATAAACTATAATCTAATACTAATAAGTACATATTATATTTTTGAATATATACATTGCTTTAAGTTTCACAAAAAATAATGGCAATTGAACTGTTTGTAATTAAATGCTAAGATTCAAGCATTAAGAATTATATATTAATATTTAAGGTATTTGTAAATTAACCTCTATAGGGCTTTACAAACAAAGCAATGGTTTCCATTGTGCATGCTCAGCAGTCATTAGCTAAGCTTAATTATTGTCATATATACAGTCAATCGCCATTTCATTTTCTATACTGTTCAAGTAGTAGTTGGTGAAATATGGAGTATATTCCTACTCCAGTTCGTTTTTTTTACAAACAAAAGTAATTGTTACATTCAAGATCCACCATCAGATGTGCGTAGTTTACAGTAATGATAGAGTGAAAGTGATGATTCTGCAGAGGTGGTGCAGGAAATTTAGGGAAGAGTGATCTAATGTGTATGACAAGAAAGGAAGAGGGTAACATTCCATTGTGAATGATGTGCTTGTTGAAATTTGAAAATTTCTTTCTTGATAAAAGCCTCTTCACAATTACTGCTCTTAGTGAAAAGTTTTATCAAATTTCAAGGTTTATTCTTTACACAGTCGTTACTGGGTTTTTGTAAATATTGTCTATAATAAAACCAAAAAAAAATAACAGATGCCGACAAAACAAAAAGAATAGGAGCACACTGACTTTACTTGAACAAAATCAGAACAAAGGAAATGAATTTCTTGTTGTTATTGTTACTGGAGATGAGACATGGATTCCATTCATCAATTCTAAAACAAAAGACATTCCAAACCGTGGACACACACATCACACAAGTTTATTAAGCTATAAGGGTGTCACATACTAGTAGTATATTGGTAGCAAAAGGAAGAATTATCCAAGTGTTTTGATGTAAAGTACTTTTCCAATACAAGATGAGTAAAATATAAGAAAACTATTTACCACTTTGAAATACTTATATGGAAGTCTAGTTTACAAAAAGACAGGAGTGATTTCTAAGTGGTAAAGGAAATAACTTATTTTAAGGAAATTTCAAAATAAAGCACCTGCATTTAAAGTTTATTTATTATTTTTTTTAACTTGAAAATATCAACAAGTTCTTTTTATAAAGTTACAATTTTATTTATCATAAGTTTCATACCATGAAACCACCAAATATGTTTTGAGGTGGGAAAAATATATTTTTGTATTATGAGAGAAAAAACAATTGAAATAAGGTTAAGTTTGTTCTGTATTTATTTATAAAATAAGTTATGCTATAACTGTTGCTTTCCCCACTATAAAAGAAGTTTTACATTGATCCCAACAGCATACATTTTAAGTAAATGATCCATGCAAGTTTTATGATGCAGTAAAGCATAAAGTTGAAAGTATGTGGTGTAAAAGAGTAACTTATAGAGTTAAGATTATGAGTTAAATTATAAAAGTTTGTAAGTTTTATGTTTATTCTGAGTGTTATTAAAGCAAATGAAGATCAACTGGTTAATAAAATATATCATTTATTTTATTTCAGAAACTTTACGGTTGTATTCATTGTCTCCAGCATTATTTAGATATTGTACAAAAGACTACAAAATCCCAGGTACTGATGTAATTATAGAAAAAGGTAGCTCAGTGATGGTTCCTGCAGGTTGTCTTCAAAAGGACCCTCTGTACTTTCCTGATCCTGAGAAGTTTAATCCTGACCGTTTTGAAGATATGGATGCCATTCCAAAGGGTGTTTTTTTTCCATTTGGCTCTGGGCCAAGGATTTGTATTGGTGATAAATTTATGCAATATCTAATTTATAAAAACATTTTAATATAAATGTTTATTACGATTACAATTTAAAAAATCATAATAAAGCCTTACGAAATATCTTACAGCAGATATGTTCTTGTCAAAGAGCATGTATATATAACATATATGTCCATCAAGCTGAACTTTATACTTGGAAGGCAGAATATTACATTATTGCATGGTTTTAATATCTATGAAGAGTATATTTAATAGATTTGCTTTTCATCTTCAAGTGAAGTGATCACAGCAGTTGCTATTTTATATGCATTTGTATAAAAGTATTGTATGAAGATCTGTTATTAGTTATTTGTGTTTGAGATATTATTTAGATTGTGAACTGAATATCATTTTTATTCACTTAAAGACCCTGTTACAAAATATAATTTAGTCTGTGTGTATGTGTGTGTGTGTGTGTGTGTGTGTGTGGGTGTGTGTGTGGGTATGTGTGTGTGTGCGTGCATGCATGCGTGTGTGTGTGTGTGTGTATGTGTGCGTGCATGGCGCATGTGTGTGATGTGTGGAACAAGCACATGTGCACACATGTGTGGTGTGAATTCAATTTTTATATTTATTTCTGACTTGTTAAAATAATACATGTGCAAGTGAAAAATAGTTTTCTATATCTTCATCTCTAGTGTGGGCTTTGATACATATAATATTATTAAGATATTTCAAAGAGAAGTTGCTTTGTTTCTATTTATTAATTAATCTCCATTCTTGAAAATACTGATAGATGCAACTATACATGCACGCGCGTGCGCGCACACACCCACTTGTATGCACAAACACACACACATTTAATAATTATATCTCCTTGTTACTATTAAAATTTAGTTTGATAAATATTGCATAAATTACTGTGAAGATAATTTTTATTCATACATTTTATTATTTTTATATTCCTTCACAGGCATTGACTGCTTAAGTCATTACCCCAATAATATTCATCATTAGTCATCCAATAATTTAGGTTGTAATATGTCCTCATCAAAATTAAAAAGAAAACACCAATATAAACATAAGTAATGAATAACTTCAAAATCAATTTAAAACAGAAATTATGGGGAAGCCGCAAAATATGAAACTATAAAATTAGCCATTACAAAGCAATTATTAATATTTAACACATTACAAAAAATATTTTAACATTTATAGAAATTCTACAAATCACTTCTCTATAAAAATTTTAATATTTTGTTTTCA
Organism: Zanna intricata; assembly: GCA_010016005.3. Classification (NCBI taxonomy): domain Eukaryota; kingdom Metazoa; phylum Arthropoda; class Insecta; order Hemiptera; family Fulgoridae; genus Zanna; species Zanna intricata. The sequence goes on along the minus strand of JAAAKQ030453424.1, from coordinate 11,855 downwards.
GGTTCTTCGCCCTGTCTCTAATCATATGAGGCTTTGCCTCTTAAACCTAACCTCATTCTTAGGTCTAGATAATTTCCTCAACAAATAATAATTTACTCCTAGACAATTTACTCCTTAACAGTATGTTTTACTGTGAGGAATGCATCAGACAGACTGCATCATACTCTGAGGATAGCACAAACAGATTGGTTGTTGCACAAACCAGTCTGTATGTACAAAGAAGTTAGTTTGGAGTGACTAATTCTTAGCCTCTTAAATACTTTTATCGTTGATGCTCTCTTTTGTAAAATTTGTATCCAACTTCTATTTGTGTGAAGTATCTTTTACTGAATTTAATTTGGCCGTTAATTTCCTTCATTTACAATGTCAACTTCTCTTTACAATGGTGGTGTCATGATTCTTAATATCATGTATTCTAAGTGGTATTCCATCTTCAATTTCTCATGCTGCCGCCATTTCATTTGCCTCATCTGCTGTTTCATTACCTGGGATATGTGCAATTCTCAAATTTCCATATAAATTCACACCTTTGCTATGTGTTATTTAGATTGTAAAGAGTCACTAATTGATCAGAGCATCTGATTAATAGAACACATTTTGTAAAGCCATTTCAGTCAGAGAATATAACAGTCATCAATCATATAACAATCTCTTTGTTATAATGTTGTATGAAACCAAGAGCTTCATGGATACTATAATTTGACTGTATAGAGACTACATGGTATTAGTAAGACCCCAATAATGAGCATCATCGTTTACTATTATAGAGCATCCAGTTCCATTTGGTGTTTTTGGCCCATCCATGTAAGTAGAGGTATAATTCTTGTATTTAAATATTACCTCCATAAATCTATTTTGAATGATACATCGAGATATATTATTCTCTTTGTCCACATTAGAGATATTAATTCTTATCATGACTTCGGAGAATAGCCATAGGACTACTTTTCTTTTTATTATCTATACGAGTGAAAGGACAATATTACGGTATTATATTTACTCATAATTTTTGCAGCTTCTGGCTTTGAATAGGTCCTACATCTTTCCTTTGCTTTGGCCAGTCTATGTTCAAAAAACATTTTTAATTCAGGTGATAAATATGTGTGCATATTTCAGTGTATCTCTGTTCTAAAACATAGGTATAATATGCCTGCTTCAGAGAGGAGACTTCATACTGAGTTTGTCGGAAATGCTCCTATAACGTACCAATCTCCTGGTTGATGTACATCTAACTTTTTCAGATGACGTGGATGAGCGGATGAATAAAAAAGTCGGCTATAATTCATTCTGGACTAAGTTTTTACTAGCAATATGTATAAGTTTTAAATTCAATAGAACTTCTTTGTTTGAGCCCCAATTAACATGTTTTATAAATACACAAATATTATCACATTTAGGGTTTTTCTACATTTGGTCACAGTTTATTCGACATAAGTTCACCACAATGATATAAGTTGAAACATGACACCTTAGAAACCGCCGGAACCCTGCTTGATGTAATGACAACCATCCACCACTTTCTAGAACTCACAAGAGTCAATAAGTTACCATCCACTAAAATATTTTACCATTACTACATGTCAGAGATATGGAAAGCTCTGTAGTCCTGCAATTGTTTCTATTTTTTTATGCACTGAGATGATATTTATGTACTGATTTTTTAGAGATGATTTTTTATGCACTGAGATCAATGATTCTTTCCATTGATTAATGTGATGGAAGGAGTACCCCTCCGCACCACGGAATAAGGTAAAAGGTCCTATGGTCCACTGCACTATATTATATTAGACAGATTCAGAATTCTTCCTTAGTAGTGCAGCTCAATTTTCTTATTTATATGCTGTATGCTGTATGAATCAGCTGCTGAGTTGCTGGATTTTTCATTCTCTCATTGTAAAGCTATCATTATATGCTTAACAGCATTCGTTCCTGAAATCTCTGGTTCATTAATAAACTCATATGCTTGAGAATCACCACCATAATTTTCAGTCCAGGTTGTTGTTTCATACTGGTTCACTAATATATCAATGATCTCATTCGGCAAATCAATATTTTCATTATTAATGTTTAACAGGAAGGTACAGGCTGGATGACACACCATCCAAAGTATGCTTTCACTTTTCCCAAAAATCTGCCACAGTATTTTTCTGTTAATAGATGAAACATATTCGCTGGCAAAATGATGTCTTTTTGGCATTTAACATTACTCTTCTAGCAGCAGCTCTACATTTCTTAAAGGTAATCATATTTTTAAGTATACAAGGGAGAGCATTTAAAAATGATACATACTCTCTATCAATATCACATCGCTTACTTTTGTGTCCCACCAAGGAGTGGTAATTTACACATTCTCCCCAATATTCTACAAATCATGAATGACTTCATCTGATTATCATCATAATCGAGGTCATCGATTGGTTGTGGGAATTTAGCATGTTTGATGAAGCTTTCCCAGAAAGCATGATTACATAGCCATCTCTTAGATGTTAATCTAAATGATTCTCCATACCTTGACATTTATTAGAAAAGTGATCCCTTCTATAAACCATCAATCACTTTTCATTAAATTCTGATCGCTAATGATGGGCTAGAAAATATTAAGGCAATGTAAGATTACCCATCTCTTGCATTGAAATGTGCCTTCTTAAATAATACTAAGTTTGAATGCACAAGGAAATCTAGTATTATGCCTCTAGGTTTGAAGTGATTTAATCACCAAAGGGGGTTATGAGTATTAAAATCCTGCCCTATAGAATCACTGGTTGAGTGAGTTAAATGATGAGATACAATAAATCATCTACATGATTCATTGAGATCAAACCTCAATAAATATATATTATAGAGAGCTATGTAATTGATCGATATATGCAGAGTATAATCGCTTTTATTTTTAATGATGTAATGATGGAAACTTTTAATAGATGAAACATATTCATTGACAAAATGATGTTTTTTTGGTATTTAAGATTATTCTAGCAGCAGCTCTACATTTCTTAAAGGTTATTAGATTTTTAAGAATCAGAGAGTATTTAAAGATGACATATCTACTCCTCTAGGTTTTATATGAGAAGGTTAATCAAATTTAATTACATTGTACTCTTATTTACATTTAAATGTGTTTCTTCTAAACAGATGTACATTAGTTTCAATTCTTAAAAAGGACTTACAATTCTGCTATGTGTCATTTGCATCCATTTATATTCTACAGAAATATTGACCTGTACTTGGCGTTGATAACATTTTATCTGTAGGTTTATTCTTAGACCAACCTTTCTTCTTTTTCTATTATTCTCCTTTATATCCTCATCATTACTATAAAAATCTGTTGCTACTGAAGAAAGTTTGCTGTTGCCCCCAGTATCTATAACTGCAGGTTTAATGGTTTCTGTGGAAACAATAGATGAGAAAGAGTTGGAGGTAATAGACAACATCTCTGTCAGGATTTCTAACCTGACAGTGGCTGGGACTACAAATAATGTTCCTCCCACTGTGGTTGATTTCAGTGAGTAACTTGCACATCATAACTGACTCTGAGCAGTAACTTGAGGTCTCTGAGATTTCGGTTCCTCCTGAATTTTCTCAATTTGAACTTTACAAGCTGGCCAGTGATCGAATACTAACCAATATGGCAATATAATATATGAAATTGTAATAGGATTACACTTACAATTTAATTTAAGCTGTTTCCAGAATTGTTTTTTTTTTTAATATCGTTTTACACATAGAGATTTTGGTGAAGCATCTTCTAAAGTCTACAAACCCCAGTGTAGTTCCTGAGGTCTTACAACCTGCGGGATTGGCGGTTGTTTCAGAATGTTATTTTTCTACAAAGGTACTCAAATGAAGTCTTTTAAGTGATTAAAAGACTACTGGAAACCACTCTTCATCAGTACTGGTTTTCGAATGCCTTTTGTTAGATCCAGAAAGAATCATCTTTTTCTTTGGATGTATGTTGTCACCACATTTGGATGTAGCTTTATTGGTTTCTTTGGCAATATACTGCGGGAAAATAAATATTAATCTTCTAGTTTCTGTGGATGTTGTTGGTGTTTATATTTCATTACTAAGTCAAAATATTATCTATGGGTAATATTAATCTATTGCATAATTATTTGTAATTACTGCTGCTTGTTTAAAAAAATTACTTTTTTTCTAGAAATGAAATATCATACTCAGGTGCTCTCTCTCTCTCTCTCGCGCGCGCCCGCCCATGCTCACGCACGCACGCGCACACACACACACGCGCGCGCGCGAGAGAGAGAGAGAGAGACAGAGAGACAACACACCACATTTTCTTTTATCATTTTCAAGATATCTATGAAACACCTGAAATGCTGAATACTGGAAACCACTCTTTGATTATAAAAATATTCTAATTTTTAATCAACTAAATGTAATATAATGTTTAAGTATGATCAAATTTACAAATATCAACTAATCTTTTATTTTTCTGTAGCCATGAGACTAGCAATGCTTGAAATGAAAATCATATTGGCGACATTATTACTAACCTATACTGTAACATTAAGTAAGAAGACCAAGTTACCTTTGAAAATCATGAAGAATTCCTTCCTAAATCATGTTGTTGGTGGAGTATGGATAAAGTTTGAAGAAGATAAATGAACTTTTCAGTATTATTTAATAGTACCTAATTTTTAGTTAAATTTTGAATATTGATGAAATATAATTATAAAAAAACTGAATTGACTATATAAGGCAAAGGTAATTGATAAAATTATTTAATACGATATATAATTGTTGTTAAAATATATTAGTAACAATGTCTGTGATTAAAGACACAAAAAAAACATGATAAACACATTAGTTTATCATGCCAAAATTTAGAATGAGAATAAAAAAATAAAATATTTTCATAATTAGTGTTGTAATTAAAATTTCCAGTTCTTACATTCCAAAAATTACCAAACTTTTTTAATAACTGTAAACACCATTCTGGTCAGTGAATGTGATTTTTAGATCTTTGTGTTTAAGTTCAATTTTATGGTTTATGTATTTACAAAATTATAACAGAGAAAAATCTTCAAATGAACACATTTTTAAAACAATGTCATCTCATACATTTGCAGATAATGAAGATTTGTCAAAACAAATTGTTCAAATTCAATGTGAATGTTCTCATAAGTATTGTTCGTTGATGATCACAACTATCACGTAATAATATTTTTCAGTAAATTAATTTTTTTTTTATGAATTATTTTGATCTTCATTCTTGGGTTTGGGCTTAGTAATAATTTTGTTTTGAATCCACTTAATACATCAGCAACTATGTCACTAGAATCTTCTTTTTTCAGTGAAGTAGTCTAATTATTTTTTTATCAGCTAATTTTCTGAAATTTATTAATTTTAGACTTTCTGATATTGTTCTGAGATCATTTTTTCCTAATAATTTTCCTTCATCTCCCCTTTGAAACATGAGACTATTTCTTTTGTTATCTATAGAACAGCTTCCCAATCATGAAATGGTACATATAATTAATTATTATGTACGATCTGGATAAAATATTTATTTACTTATCTTTTGTACTTTTCCTATATTTTACACAAGTTTCAAATTTGATATTCCTTTTTTATGTTTTTCTATATAGTTTTTTCCTAAGTTTTGGAAAGTAAATATATAAACTCTTTTTTATAAAATAAATGAAACAACAGAACAAAAACTTGCATGGTTTTCTCTACAGCCACAACTGTCAGCAGTTATATTTTCAGTTCTATTCTCTTTTCATAATCAAAACTTCAACCTTCATTTCATGTTTTATGCAAGGTGTACCTAATTCTTTAATAGGAAAAGCTGAAATGGTTTAACATAATGATTAGTAAGGAATTATGACCATATTCAAGATGGTTAACTAAAGCATACTGCTACCGTGGATTAGTATAATGTTATTAAAGAATTACTTTTTACCACCGATAGTTACAGTTAAGTAAAATGATCTTATCTTACAAAAAAAGTTCAGATGGCAGAAAATACCATCAGTTTTTTAAAAATGTAAAACTTAAATGTAAACATTATTTTGTAAATCTTTTTACACTACTATTTTTTAACTGGTCATGAACATTTTTGAAAAAGTATAGATTTCTTTTGAACTGGGTTTGATTATGCACATATTTTAATATAATGTA
>JAAAKQ030453313.1:0-13265 GCA_010016005.3 Zanna intricata | reverse complement strand
GGGCAGACTGAATTAAATGCTCCTCTTTCTTTTGATGAACTAAGGTTTGCCTTGATTAATTCCTGTGAATTAATCACTTCCCCTGGAAATGATATTATCAGGCTTTTATGATATTATCAGGCTAGGAGCATATTATATGATATTATCAGGCTAGGAGGCTACCTCACCTCCTAGATACTGCATTACAACATGTTTAGTCTATTTACAATAAAGTATTTTGTGACCAGGTTTTTCCAGATTCTTGGTCACAGGACATTCTTAGTTAGGGGAAGCATTGATAATATCTATACTGAAACCTGGTGAAGATAAATCATGTCCTTCAAGTTATCATTCTGTCTCCTTAACCAGTATCCTTTGCAAGTCAAGATCTGCTGCCCTGCCCATTAGAGCTCATCACCTTTTCTTATCTCTAAATATAAAATTACCTCCAGTTCTTATGGTTATCCAACATTATTAGCGGTCTTATCTCGTAAATTATTGTTTTAGTCATCAATGTTTGTTGATATAAAAAAGAGAACATTAATCCAATTATCGTACAAGAAAAAGTTTGTAATATTGTAATTAGTGTGAATCCTATGTTTCAGACTATGCAGATGCTCTAAACATGATAATTCTGTTGATTGTGCTTTTGTGGTTAGCAATAGAACATACATGTTTCACTTTCCCGCATCATTAGTGTTTTCATTGCGGAACTGCATGCTATTAATAAGGCCATAATTATCCCAACATTTCAATATGAACTTCTCTGTTCAGGTTGCACGAGTGCCTTGCAGGTGATTAAACATGTACTCCAGATACCCTGTTGTCTGTGATATATAGTCCATTATTTCTGAAATGGATCAGCGTAACATGTCCATGTCTGCTGGATCCCCAGCTATATTGGAATTTTAGGCAATTAGTGCAGCAAAAGACTGGATTTGTTTGCAGCTTCCTTTCACTAATTGTGTTGTTTTGAATGATCTTGTCTGTTTTCTGAAGAAAGTGGTTCATGATGGTTAACAGAATGATTGGAATGCTAATATCAACTATAAACATTGTACAGTTAAGAACACTATGTCTCTACGGAGCTCTTCATGCAGAAATAACTGTCAAAAGGAAGTTATTATTTGCTGTTTGCAAATAGGCCACATTCGGCTTGCTCTCAAATATCATCACTCAGACTGATGTACCTTTTTGTGTTTGCTGCAGCTGCCAATCACATCCTTGGTATTTTAGGGAGCAGTATAACAATGTTATCAAATGTCTTGCTATTTCTTAAGGCCTTGTAACTATATTCTGATATTTGATTATTATTATAATGTTTTTCATATATTTTTGCCATTTGGTGTACGCCAGATATAATATTGTTATTTTAAGTTATACTTTAATATAGTATGTATATTGTATGTCATTGTGGTTTTATTTCACCTTTAACGTACAGAAATGGCACTTTACAGCTATGCTATAATGTATAAGGAATATTTTTGTTATGATATTACGCATTTTAATTATTGATTTTATTTTTTTATGATTTGTATAACTTTTAAGTTTGGTGTTGGTTAACGTTAATTGTTTCCTATAATAATATTGTGTTCAAGTGCTAATACTGACATTTCATTATGCGCCCAAAAAAAGAAAAACAAAGTAGTGTTCTTATTTTCATTGGTAGTATAATTTTATCTCATACTCCAAGTTTCCAGCTGACAATTTTAAAATTAAGCTATAGATTGTATGCTAATTATATATTGTAACTATTTTTTTTTTTAAATGAAATATTGAAAATTTAGCATTATTATTATTACTACAGGGACTTCAGATGTGATCAAAATGTTTTCTACAAATAGGAAAATCAGTCCCATTACTATAGTTAGTTACTATAGTTAGTTATAGTTATTAAGAAAACATGTTAAAACTGCTAAAAATGATACTTTTCTACCCCTCTGCAGAAAGAATTGATGGTAAAATGATTTGTGTTGTGTATATTGTTTAATATCGATTGGTATTTTTAATAAAATAATTGATTCTTTTTATTATTACAATTGAACCTCGATATAACGAAAACCTTGATTTTACTAATCTTTTTACTTCACTGTGATATTTTAATAAAACTACGTATTGATTTACCCCTTATTTAACATATTCTCATACCTCTATTAATGAATGGTAATATACTGAATATTAACATAATACAGTATATAATAACAGTAATTTTTATAAAATGTTTTTTTAAAAATATTGACATTAAATTTAATATTTTGGACATTTCTGTGAGTTTAAGGTAGTTATTATTTTGATTTACGTACTTAAATTAATTGTACCAGTATAAAAACACAAACTATTCTTAATAAAATTCAAGAATTGTGGGTTATTTTTATTAAACTGGTAAAGCGAAATTGCAGCTGCAGAACATGTGTTTTACAGTTGTATAAGCAGAACACTGTCTGCCTATACATTAAAAATTAGCAGAATTTTCTGAAATCCATTAACTAAGGCAGAGCAATAAAATTACATTTATTTATTTATCTAAACAAGAAATTTATCAACAGTACAATGTAGACATAACAAGAGAATTCTTAGAAAACATTTAACACATACTCCTTCTATTGTTTAGTGCATGCATACAATTCAGCAATTATTTTTCGTGGGGGATTAATTAAGTTTGTCACTGTCTTTGAATTACAATACAATATTGTACTACACTGTTTCTTTAGTGTGCCATATATAATGTCAAAACAGAAGTGCCTTGTGTTTCAGAAAAAATTAGCGTTATACAAGAAGTTGACAAAGGTAAAAAAAAAAATATCAAACAAAAATTTGGAATCCTACCGAGTTCATTGTCAACAGTTATAAGAAATCAGGACGTAACAATTCAAGAAGTAGACAAGCATGATAAAAATCAAGTAAGAAAAAAAATTGAAAGGTAGCAAGTATGATGATATCAACAAAGCCATTTTAAAGTGGATAACAGTGATGAGTGAAAAATAGCTTCCGTTATTTGAGACATTAAAGAAAAAGCCCAAAATTTGAGAGCCGCATTAGGCTCGCTTGATTTCCAGGAGAATGCATGGTTAGAGAAGGTTTTAAAGAAGGCATTGTGTAATTCATAATGTAATTTCTTTAGGAAGTACAAGTGCTAGTGTAAATGATTGTAAAACTTAAAAGCAGAATATGTTAAACAAATTTTAGAAGATTATCCGTGAAAAGACATGTTCAAAGTGGATGACATGGGTCTAGTTTTCAAACTACTCAGCCAATTGTTAACTTTTAAAAATGACCCCTGCTGAGGTGGTAAACTAAGTAAATTAGAATTATGGTGTTAGTGGCTGCAAACATGCTAGGGACTGAAAGACTTAAAATATTGGTAATCAGCAAAAAAAAGTAAAACTCCATGTTGTTTTTGAGACATTAAATCTGTACAGGTATACTACACATTCAACAAAAAGTTGTGGATGACTACTAATATTTTTACAGATGGGTAAAAAAGCTGAACATATTACCAGGCAAAAAATAAACATTCTACTTTTTATTGATAATTATGCAAAACATCCTCAAAATATTAATTTTGTGTTAAATAACATAAAAATCATATTTTTCCCACCAAACTTAACATCAGTTATACAACCAGTAGATCAGGGGTAATTAAAAATATTAAATTGCACTAACAAAAAAGAATCCTGAAAAAAATTGTAACCATTGTAGAGAACATGAAACTGTCCCTGTTAGTATTGTTGACCTCTGGGAGTGCATTTCTGAAGGTATCAAAAGTATGGACCAGTGATGTTAGTGATGAAACATTATTCCATTATTTTTGTAAATCTGGTTTCAGTACCACCGCGACAGAATGGAATGAAGAAAATGATGTACTAATAGTATAGTTAAAAAGTCATTGGAATTTCCTCCAAACAACTGGAAATGTCAGTAGCAAAGTTACACTGAAAGATTTTATCACTTCTGATGAACGGTTACAGTTTTTGATGTTTTAGACAACGAAGACATACTTCATAGTGTTAGTAAGTCCTCTGAACCAGAAGAAGAAGAAAAAGATGATAAAAATTGCAAAGACCAGCAGGAAGAGAGAAAACCTACAGATGACGAGAAGACTGACAGTATTATTGAGGATTTAAATAAATGTGAAACTTTTTTGAATCTAGTAGTAGTACCTTTCTCAAACACAGAAAACAAAAGAAAATTGCTCTCTTTTTCAAGTCATAAATTAGTGTTTTTTAATCAATTTTTAAAAAAATTTGTGTTATCGTTGTGAAAAATGTATGTGCTAGAAGTAAGAATACAGTGCATATTGCCTATAACTGAGTACAACAAGCTTTTAATTATAGCCTACATCCATTCTAAATAAGAAGTAAGTCCATACCTCAGATAAGGACTCTGGTAATACAGGACTCTTACTTTTTATACGGTGTATATGATAGATTAAACTTATATTTAACAAAAACCTCTGTTTAACAAATTTTTCCCCTCGATTCTAAGTTTCATTATATAAATGTTTTTGAATCAAGCATATTTCTTTATTTATTTTTTCATTCTAGTAACTAAGGCTTACACTTAATTACAGCTAACCATCTCTTTTCTTTTTTGTGGTGAAGAAAACATTTTGTAGCATATGAAAAATGCAAAGCTGGAGAGTATTCCAATCAAAAACCAGTCCTTTTATAGAGGTCAGCAAAACTAATAATGATAACAAAAGTCTTTTGAATTATTCTTGCCCCTTTAGATACTTTTTGCAGTTAAAAACTAACCAATTATTGATAATCATCATTATTTTACAGATGTTATTTTTTATACTTTTTTCTCTGTAATATTAAGCAAAAGTAATCATTTTATTACTTCAAAAATTTTCAGATTTGTAAGATAGAAGTCTTGCCTGTAAGTACCATTCTTAAAATGACTTCCTGAAATTTTCCTTAAATTGCTTTTGCAGGTCTGATTGAACTTTATTTAAAGTTGTTCTCTACCATATAAAGTTTAATATATCTAATTCTGTTTTCAGTTTATATGGTACAGGCATATAATTTTGAAGGTATGAGGTGTGATAGGAAAGTTTTAAGACTGGACTTGTCATTTTAAAATGTCAGTACTACAGGCTATTTTAATGGATCTCCTTTTAAGTAGTCCTCCTCTAAATGAACACACAGACTAACAGTGTTTCCACTTCTGGAAGAATTCCTGGACGATCTTTTTTAAGGGTGTTAAGAACCCTCTTCATACTTGTCTTGATTTCGATATCTTCAGTTGAGTCAAATCAGTTCCCTTTCAATGAAAATTTCAGTTTAAGAAACAGATAGTTCTCAGGCACTAGATCAGGGAATTAGAGGGTTGCAGAAGCACTATTTGGAATTTAGCTAAAATTTCTGCGATTGAGAATATATGATGAGCTAGTGCATTGTTATTGGACCCAATAATTCTTGTCTGGCCAGAGTGCAGGTCTCCTACATATTTTTGTGAAAATGCTGATGGACACTTTTTATTATTCCTGGTTGACTGCCCTCTAAGGCAAATTTATGGTGCACGATACGTGTTAAGTCAAACAAAACCACCAACATTGTCTTAACATTTGACCAACTTTCTTGCCCTTTATTTTAGGTTGTGGCAAACTTGGATACTTACACTATGATGATTATGCCTTTTACTTCTGGATCATATCCATAAACTAATAATTCATTGTCTGATATCACCCTATCTAACAAATCTGGGTCAGTTGCATCTCATTTATTTGGTTTTTGAGATACTTCAAAATGGTGTTCCTTCTGGTGTGACTACAATTTGGGAATGAATTTCATACGCATGGACACATGTTTAAATTTTTAGTTAAAATTGACTGAACTGTGAAGAAACTTAAATTCAGTTCATCAGCCATCTTCCTAATAGGTTCCTGTAGGTCTACAGTTAAAAGAGTGCACTAAATCACAAACTTTCTTAATGTTTTCTTTGATTTTTGATGTGGAAGGCCAGCAGAACCGGGGGTCATTTTCGTCTGATTCACGGCCATTTGTTGAATTAGATGGTTCAGCTAATTGCTGTTTTTTTTAAGAGCTCAAATTTTTCAAAGCTGATTTTGGGTTTTCAAATAAAATTTGACAAACTCATTCTGTTTTTTCATCCATTTTTTGAAATCGATAATCCATCGAGAACCAAAACACATTTTTACTATCCAGCATGCAACTCACCACTTAACAAAAGTATTGCAGTAATATTTCAGGATGTATCAAGGATAAAACAAACTTTCCCTTTCGACACAGGTAAGCTACCTCTACCCCTTCCTATTCAGCATTTGTGGCACCTGTCTTAAAACACACCTCATAGTTATAGGTATTTTTTCTTAAGCTAATTGTTAGCAGCTTTAATTACTTAAGTTTTTGTTAGTACTGTACCGTTTTATGATGCCTGTCTTAAAAATATTCAATATATTTATATTTAATGGTTGTCTGTTTTGTTTATTTTAATTTTATGTTTTTTAAACATTAGATTGAATATATTATTTGATTACATTCTTAATAGATTTTTAACCTTTTTTAGACAGATGTTTCAGTAGCACAGTTGCTACTGAAAATGTGCTGATATGAAAGCCTTTCAAATAACTATTTAATTAATTTAATTGCTTATAATTTTTTTTATTTTATATTGTTTTCTTTCCATTTATATAATAGAAATTTCTTAAGTCTGTTATTTTTCTGGTCTCTTTTGTATTTATTTTTCAGCATAATATTGTTTTAGGAAAGAATCATACTTTTCTTTCAAGATGAATTTTTACTAGTTCTCCTAGAAGCATATTAAATCAGTTGAATTAAAACAACAGATTACATTGTACTCAAATTATTTAATTATTTGTCTTGTTAGTATGTGTTTTTTTTTTTACTTAAAAATTGTGAAAAAAGATAACAAGAACTTTACTTTTTAACAAAAAGCATCTACTTATTGTCTATATAGATATTGTTCTCTTCAAATTAATCACCAAACATTTATACCAGTTTCTATCAATCTTCAAATTATTTTTGAAAACCAGTTTTTGATACAGCCTTAATTTCATGATTTTTTTTTTCATGTAATCTTTCACAAATTATTTTAATGTTATCTTAGTTTTTGGGAACAAAATCAAAAATCACGGGATGCCACGTCTGGAGAATTTGGAGGTTGTAACATCAGTATGGTGTTATTTTTTAATAAATAATCACAAATTATTTATTTTCTCTAATACTGATAGTACAATTATTGATTACAAAGTTACTTTTTCTTGTTTTTATTTTCACTGGTTGTAGATATGTTAGGAATTCCAACTTATTTTCATTTTCACAGCCTTCTTGGCACTTGTCATAATTGTACACCCATAACCTTGGGTTTCATTGCACTTTATACCATTTGTAATGCAAAATTTAATATGTATCTTTGTGTGACATTTTCAAATATTTACAATTATTATTTAGTACAATAATTATAATTTCAATTACTAATTATTATTATTATTATTCATTATCAAATAATTACTTTGTTGCAAAATTTGAATTATGTGTCTAATATGGCTGAAAATATTGATTTTCATTATAGACAGTGCTGTTGTATGGAAAAAAGATGAATTCAATTGAAAAAACAGCACAAGAGTTAAAAATTTCTGTTTCTTTTTCATACCTTGTTTATGCATATTTTAATTTACATAAACACCCAAATCAATTTTTTTCACTGAATAATTTTTACTCAAAGATGTATTTTTACTGAAAGACGTATTACTCAAGAAAGACCAACCGTAGTTAAGAATGAATCCTAAACACATTTGTCATCATTACTGGAAAAAATTCTTCCTCTAAATACTGCTGGATGTTTTGTTTCGTATTCTAATTGATTTCTGTCCTGTGTTTTATAAATATGGATTTTATTTCTTTATAATTTCAGCCAAAATTTATTCCACAAATGATTGCTTTAAGAGAATCATGTGATTTTGATGTGGTGTCTGGTACTCGTTATAAAGGTAGTGGTGGTGTATATGGATGGGATTTTAAAAGAAAATTAATTAGTAGAGGTGCCAACTTTTTAACACAATTATTATTGCGTCCTGGTGCATCTGATTTGACTGGCAGTTTCAGGTATTTATGTGCTTCAGTGCTATTATGTCTTTCAGGTATAAATATATATATATATATATATTGGTGTAATTTTGTCACCATATAATCTCATTCAAATATGTATTTTCCTCCATTAAATCTCGCATATATGATAAAACAACTGAGAGGTATAATTGGCTAATAGCAAAAATATCTTGCTAGCCAGCTTTTTTAAAAGTTCATTGTCCTCATCCATTTATCATCATCATTATGACATAGTATTGGAGGAAAAGTTTCTTCAAATTTTAATGCAAAAGTTAAAAAAAAAATTTTTATTTTTAATTTATGTTTATTAAACTAAATATGTGCTGTTTTTATTGACAACATTTTGCCATTTTTGAGATAAAAATATAATCTCATTACTATAGAACATCTGTGTTTTCAGGATGAAAAACTTATAATTGATTCTCAGGCCTCTTTTGAAGCCAGGTTTGTATGGTAATAGTGTTCTGTGGAAACTAAAACAAATGGAGATTGATAGCCCAAGGTCAGAACTGTATGGTGGATGCTTCAAAACTCCCATGCTTAGCCCTCTCAATTTTTGATGAGTCACTAAATATGTGTGGAGTCTGGCGTCTGGCATTGTCATGGTGGAAGATGACATCTCTCCCATCATTCAATTCAGGTTGCTTTGTCTCAATTGCTTAGAATAATTTTTCCATTTGTTAACAATAGAGATTAGAATCAATCATTTGATTGGGTAGCAGCAGCTCATAGAGAACAATTGCTTTCCCCAAAAACACACAGTAACATCTTTTCTTTTTTTTTGTGTTAATTCTGGTTCTGCCATCATTTATGAAGCTTCATCTTGCTTTGAACTTGATTTTTTTTTTAATATTATTATCATCATACTTGCCATTTTTCATCACCCATAATATACCGATACAAAAATGGTTCAATTTCATTTTAGCAATGATTCATAGATGGCATTTCAATCCATTAAATAATTCATTGTTAAATGATGTAGCACCCAAATAAGAGGTTTTTTTTTTTTAATTCAACCTTCTTTAAATGGTCTAAAACTTTTTTTAATGATATTTAGTTACTGCTAATGTGCCAGTCTTGCTCAATTTTTTCCATGATTTCATTGTCTTTTTCTGTCATTTGGCAACTAAACTAACATGTATCATTGATATAAAGATTTCTAGATTGAAAATGCTTGAACCAACTTGATCTCACACACTAGTAATAATGTATCATCATAAACATGAGTGTGCCAGTTTTGCCCAATTTTTTCCATAATTTCATTGACTTTTTCTGTCATTGGCCTACCAAAATGAGATATATCATTGGCATTATAATTTATTGATTGAAGATCCTTGAATCTTCCTTTGTGTTACTGATAACTCATCACATCACATTCATAAACATCACTAATTTTTTTAGCAGCCTGAATCACATTCTTCCCTTTTTTTGTGAGAAAGTTTTAAAATGTATCAAATTTTTTCTTTATTTTCATTCATCTTATGACATAACCTTTAAATACATAAACTAATAGAATTAACAACATTTTAAAAGTACTTAGTGATTCACCACCTTTCAAAACCTGGCAAATTCCCAGGTTTGATTAATATTACTGCAGTTAATACAATCCTAAAGATAGGAGAATATATGTATTTTCTACCAGGAGAATGTGAGGAAACATTTTCTCCAACCCCAGTATTTTAAATATTCTAAATGTATTTAATGAGTATAACTTTAAAGGGCATAATATTTTGACTAGTATTTATCATTTTTAAAATAAATATAAATTTAAAATAAAGTTTATTTTAATAATTCCTGTCCAATTTTAAACACCAAAAAATTGACCTCATTCATGTTATGGAATTTCACGCTTTCGTTAAAGATTATGGTATGGTTTCATTTTTTTTTTTTCAGGTTTCTGAATTAATTAATATTTTGATCTGAAAAATAACCTTTTTCTATCTTTGGAGTAAAAACAGTTTTAAACTTAGGTTTCACATAATAAAAATTGCTAGCTTTAATACATCTCAGATAAACATTTCTAATGCGCTATAACCTGTATTTTTTATATTGTATTTTTACTAAAGTAAGTTGTCTATAAGATGAACACAAATGAATTAAAAGTAGTAAGATAATCTATATCTGGTTGCAGTGTACTTTCAGCTGTTGTGAATATGGCGGAAATTAGTAGAAGTACATTGAATTTATGTTCCCTCCTAGGGAGTAAGTTACTACTATCAGAGTTTTTTTTCTGTAAGGGAGCAAAAGAAGGGGAAAAATTTATTAGTAAATGTAAATGGGAAAGTCCTCATTCCTAAACTTTTCATAACTGAAGATTACTAACTATGATGTGTTCCATTTTTCTGAACACCTATGTCGTTAGTTATGCCAAAGATGTCTATAGACATTGACATCTATGCCAAAAATGTCAGTATTTTCTTGAGTTTGAAAGGACCAAGAATACAAGAAAAGGAACTTAAAAATCCTGAAATTATTTCAAAAATTGGTACTTCTGCTACCAATTGGTACAGAAGTACCAAGTATTTTAATTAGTTAAAATATACCAGCTACCCAATCATTCACCCAATCTTATTCAATTATGTTGATCTGCCAGAACATTGATTAATGTGGACTTAGCTTGTCCTTTGGCATTCTTAATTCAAACATTTGCAGTTTCTCTTTTGTCAGAATGATCATTGTTCTATAGCTGTATGCAATGATTGTGAAAAAATCTAACCATAAGTGGAAATCAGCTAGAAACCTATCTGATAAAACACAATAACTTCACCAATAGAGCTACAGAGATGATTTTAACTAATGTTAACAACTATTATTAGTAATTTATTGGCTATCATTATTTAAAGAATATAATTTTAGTGAATTTCTGGCAGAAGAAAGTAAAACCATTTACTTGTTTCTACAGCCATTACATTAACGTGTTTTTGGCACTTATTATGGAACGCTTAATTTCAGCAATTACATTGAGCACGACCATTAAATGATGCTGCATCAAAATTAAAGAAACTATTTTACTGTTATCTGGCAGTTTTGCTTTTTGTTAATCATTAAATCATCCAGTTCATTTTTAAATTATTATGAGTTAAGTTTAGAATTTGTGTCATTGAATGAGTGTTCTGCAACTTATCATTTTACTCATCTACTCTACTTGTGTTTAGCAACTTTCAGTACCATTATTAGAATGAGTCATGTTTTTATCAGTTCTGTGCATTTAAAATGTTGGAAGTTAACTGATAAACTCATTGCCTGTGAGATACAATTTAACAGTTTAAGAAATATGAAAAGTGCTAATAATTTCTCCTTTAGATATGTGAAGTAAATAGTAAAAAAGCTATGACTGATAGAATAATGAGAAAGTGGATCAAGTAGTTCAGTGAAGGAAAGAAATGACAGTGAGCTTGATATTACATATCATTTTTTTTTGCATTTTTTGGGGAAAACAAAGGGTTTTGCTTTTTGATTTCTTGCAACAATTTTTAATGATAATTGTTGCCTTCTTCCATGAAACTTTGAAGTGAAAAAAAAAAATGAGAGGCAGGTTTTCTGTAGCATTTTATTGCTTTAACATAATGTCTGAGTATTGTGGCCAAACTGTACTACTCATCTCACCATTTAGTTTGTAATAAGTAGATCATTTTCTTTATATTAAACTCAAATTTAGATCAAGTGATTTTCATCTGACTGTATTTGAACAGGTATTTCTAACCAACATTTTGACAACATCAAGAAAGCAGGCAGAATTTATTGTTTTCACTAGCATCTTCATTCAAGGAGGACAAAAATTTATATCCTGTTACAATATTTGTCTAATAATGAAAGTTATGTTGAAAAGTAGAATTTTAAGTTTTATTGAATAAAACTTAAACGTTTATGTTCTATGAACATATGGCTGATGACAAAAACAAATTTATTTGCTTTTGTTTTATAGCCGAACAATACTTATGTTCTGAACTCACCGTTATCTGAGTTTTATATTTGTATTCAGAATATTATGATTTTGGAGTAGAATTCATTTAACATAATGTTTGTAATTGTATTTAAACATGTAAAAAAACTTAGTTTTTCCATTGCAATTGCTTAAGGTTGTTATACTGTTATAATTTTTTCTTTAACTTAACAGTTGACACAACAGCACTGTTACGTATTGTAAAGACTTTCCATCCTTTATTATAGTTTTGCTGATATAGTAAAGAGTAGAATAAATCATTCATATTTTACCTGTCTTTTTTTTCTTTCTATTAATAAAAGTAATTTTAATTATTTTTTTCAGGTTGTATAAAAAAGATGTTTTAGAAAAGCTTGTAGCTTCGTGTGTTTCAAAAGGGTATGTTTTCCAAATGGAAATGATTGTTAGAGCTAGACAACTTGGATATTCAGTCGGTGAGGTAAGATTCTAGAAGATTAAAATATCAGTACTTAATGGCCGACACAAAAAGAACACTGGATTTGAATTGCATAACATTGTTGGATTGTTGCATTGTTCTTCATTTCATATTTTTGTTTCATTTAGTTATGATAGATTGTTTCACAACGGAATAATTTAGTTATTTCAAGAATGGTGATCAGCCCCCTGTTACGTTATCTCCAAAATAATAGATAAAATTCTTAAGAATAAAATGATTGTACTAAATACATTCAATATATAAAATTGTTACAAATTAGTAAATTAATTAAATAGTTTAAATGTAGAGACACTAGAGTCTCTACATTTACACAGTATGTCTGAAAAGTTCCCGAACTAAATTTCTGTAGTCGATACAAGTAGTACCATCTCTCGGACAACCAAGAAACTTTGTATACAAAATTGCATCACGTTTTGTCGCTCCAGTTTCAAGTTATATTCAGCCGTGTACGTTATGTTCATGTGACCTTGCGTGAGCATGCAACATGGAAAAGAAGAACGCGATAAAATTTTTTGTTCCATTTCAAAACTCTTTCGTTAAAACTTATTCTATGATACAGCAAGCATTCAGTAGTGAAGCTGCATCTTGTACTACAACATTAAAGTGGTGGATAGTTGTTGTATGATCCCCGACGGGGAGTCTTATTCTTTAAGACTTTGGAGGTTGGCGTCCCCACGGCCCTAGCCTCTGCAGCTTTCCTTCCCACTACACATTGAGCTGCAGAACACTTTACACCATACACATCCTCTACATCAAGAACACTACACAATTTACAACATATACATTCCCACAA
>JAAAKQ030453202.1:0-24348 GCA_010016005.3 Zanna intricata | reverse complement strand
AGATCGGAACGCAATCCAACCTTCTAAACGAATGAAAAGTCAAATAATTATGTATACCCGTCAATTAATTAGAATGATCCAGCAGCCAAGGGCGCAAGCCCGGGGTCTGCACCCTCCGACATACTTGCGTTCCGTTCCATTCCATATTAATTTTTTTAAATAACATTTATTTGGAAAAAAAAAATCAAAATCAAAATGAAAAATGGAAAATCATGTAAACACCTATAATATATACTTAATAAACATATATTATACTGGAGAATTTATTAAATAAAAAACATTATACTTAAATTATATATTATACTGAAGAAAAACTGACATATTACCACAGTTTTATGATTTTTTTTTTTTTTTAATGAACAGATAGTATAACATGTACTCTTTAAATGCAGTAACTTGGCTAACATGAAGTATCAAGCAATCAAACAAATTAAATACATAGACTGTAACATTAGATTGTTTATGCAGTAAGTTTTGGAGTACTGTAATCATAATAATTATATTAGAATTTGATATTTTTTCTGGCTACAAAAAGTACCTATTATGATACTGTTTATTATAACAGTAACTTTATGATTTTGTATAATTAAGTTGGAAAGTACCAACTTTTAAAACGTACTAACAAAAAAATTATTTTTTATACAAACAACACAGAAGCATTTTACAAAATTCTAAAAACGGAAATAAAAATTGTAAGAAAGTAAACACCACCCGCTATAAATAAAATACATGCTGTTTCTTAATTAAAAATTAAAATTAAAAAATATAACAGGCATTTCACTGATTTTTTATTATTTATAAAACTAATTTAAAAAATTATAATTCAAGCACTTCAAATACGCTCTGATCAATCAATGCAAAAAGAAAAAAATATTGCTATGAAGAATGCAAGATGAAAAAATGTTTTTACACATCACTTGTACTACTTACATAAAATTTTATCCAAAAAACTCCCGTCTTTAACAGTCAACTATAAATGAAACCACACTTTTTAATTTTTTGATACTTAACATTCATTTAATATTTACAAAAAATAAAATATCAATTAATCCACAAATTAAGCGTCAATTTTAAAAGATTAAATTATAAATATGATTTTCTAATTTTTTTTTAATCTTTTTAACAAAATGTAATCTTTAAGTGACATTGTTATAGTATAGTATTTAAGCACAAAAGGTTGCCTAGTAGACTAGACATAATAAAAGTAATAATGAGCAAAGTACGTAAACCATTGTAAAATTTTATCAGTTGAGTAATTCTCTCATTTTATTGGTTGAACGTTAAAACTTTCTGCATTCAGTTATCTTAAAAAATGTATGAAATGATGACAACATCACACAACAGTCGGATATTAATAACTTTAACATTTTTATTTTATCAAACTGTTGAAACAGCACTTCAATATGCATACAAACACAAATATCTGTATCCATTTATAATTAGAAAATATATTACATAAAGTACCACTATTTCAGCAAATTTTTCTATAATTATTACATTTATTTTTAGTAAATACAAGCTGCTTTCAATTTATTGCGATATAAGCAAAATTATTAATTAAAAAAATAAATATGTAAGTGAATTAAAATGGAAAAACAATGCATAAAATCTTTCTCATACCTGTTGAATTATCAGTTAATATAAAAACTTTACTTTCTAGGAAATAAATAAATACATTTTTAAATAATAAAAAAAGAAGAAAATTCTTTAAACTTTGCCTATAAGTACAAAAAAACTAACACATCACATTATTTTATGTATTAATATTCAAACAGCAAGCACTAATTATATAACTTTACAGTTTTACTGTATCACATGTAATTAATAAAAAGTATTTCTTATACTGCCTAGAATTTACTGTCTAAAATAAATTCTAGACAGATTTTACACATAAAATATTTGTGTAAAGAAGCTTATTTAAAACAATTTTTCAGTTAAAAATTCAATTTTTTGAAAAAAATGATTATATCTATATAATAACATTTTGCTTATATTAAAAAAAATAAATAAAAAATCAACTGAATAACCGAAAAACATGGGCAAATGTACTAACTTTTTTTTTTGATAGCTTATTAAAAGATTTACTATAAGATGTGAATTTGTTTTATGACAATCAGTTGTAAATATTTTGGTTTTATACCTATTTCAATTTATTTACAAAAAAAAGTAATTCATTTTTTTATTCTTATTTTATTTAAAAAAATAATTAAATTATGATTATAATTAAAAACAACAGAATAATCTAGATAATCAGAACTTTGGATTAGTGTTGTTTTATACATATATGATTTCATTATATGAAAAATCATATAATTACACATATGACATTAAACAAGCAATTAGATATATATTTCAACAATGATGTTTTGTGGTTGCTACCTGATGTTTAAATTTTTAGAAATTTTTTAGTTTACCAAATTTTAAGACAAAGACTGTGCTTTAATACACAATACTGTGTTTGTTCTCCTTAATTCTGTAAAAATTACTAAAAATTTTAATCAATTCTTAGTTTTATCATCAGATGTATGAAATTAAGTAAAATAGAGAGTGCATAATAGTCTTCCATCAATGAATATATTATCAATGAATTTAAAATGGCTGTCCACAAACAAAATCAGCCTCTTCTCTGGAAATCTAAATACAATCCTAAAAGCACTAATTATTACATCACAATGCAGTAGTAGTAAAATTAATTATGAATTAGTAGGTTTCTTAAAGTCATATTATAGTTTTTTAAAAAAGCTGTTTATTTAAACAGCATGAACTAAACTTGTGATATAAATATTAGTTAGTTTAAATAAGAGATTTTACTAAAAAATAAGTAATAAATCAACAAATTTAGCTGCAAGTTTACATACATATACACTGCTCTCAAAAAGTTGCTTTCCCAAACCTACAATTTTTCATTTATGCTATTTATTAACTTCAAAAATTTAGAGTTAAGGCAAAAATATAGTTACATAATACAAGAAAAAATTTAAATCACTAAACTTAGTATCAATACCATAGTGTAATGTATAATAAGTAATTGTTGCACAGTAAATATATACTTGTATTTTAAAAAAAAATCCTAAATGGGTAAGATCCATTATTATAATCTATTATATAAGTACTTATGAAGATTAAATGCCAGCGTTGTTAAGAACTCAATTAAATTTAAAACTATAAATTTAATTTTCTAATCTCATTTCTAAAAATGTATTTTCAACAGTATCTTTTACATTAAAATGTAATTAAAATACATTAACTTTTTCCTATTAATTGTTTGATTTAAGCAACAAGCACAGATATTAAATTGCCTAAATCATCTATCAACTTAATTATAAGCAAGATAGAACATTTTAGGCTTTTAGTAGACAATTCAATAGAAAAGAAGAATAAAGTAAACAATATAAGAATTAATAAATTTTATTAAAGCATTTAACAATAAAAAAAATCTAATAGGATATTATGTAATACACAAAAAAATTAAATACAGCAGTTAGAAAGAGATATGATTTCTAGATTATACAGAGTGTTCATAAAAGTCATACAACCTGAAATGGACACAATCCTAAAATTGTAAGATTGTTGTTACAAAGTTTCTGGAAGGCTAATGTTTTGCTGATACTGTATTAGATAAGATAAAAATGCATAAAACACTTGACTCATCATCTCTCAGTCTGTATTGCAATTTAATAACAGTATTACAAGCAATGTATATTTATTATGAACATTATTTAATCTCTCTGTCTTTTTCTGAATGCTGGAATAAGAGTATAATTAATAAATTAGGCTAATTTTCCTGATAGTGTAGTACTGTATAAATGGGCTATTTTTCATAGGTGTCTAAATTTCCTGAAATATGAAATGAAGAGTAAACGCAGTAGTCATCCATCAATATTACATGATGACAGTTTGGATGACATTCATCAGCCGCTTTTATTTTTTCCAAGAAAATCAATCAGGAAACTTTTTCAATAAACTGGATTTTTTGTCAGGGCTGTTTACAAGGCTATAAAAAAATTAACTTGTGTGTATATAGTTCAGACATTTTATCTGAGGTGGTGTGTGTGTTTTGTACAATGTATTTTTTTATTCAAATGTATTTTCTTCTTTCTGGATACAGCCAGAAAAGTTTAACTGTAAAAAAAGTTTAAACAGCCAAATCAGAAAAGTATAAATTTCTGAGAATCTTCACTTTTATCAGTTTAATTGAAGCAATCTCAAAAACTTGGGTTTAGTGCACAATTTCATTATAATTATTGATCAGACTCATTTTTATCATGGAAGAATTAAACACAGAACGTTATTCCGAAATTATTACAAATTCCATAACCTAACTTGAAACTGAAGACAAAAACTGTTTGTTACAGCAAGACGATGCTACATGCTAAGTAGCCGATTTGACTGTGGAACTGTTGCATGAATCTTTTGCAGATTTTGTCCTATATAGTTCTCCGGAACTTTCAACATTACATTTTTATTTAGTTCATCTGAAAAATATTGTTATCAAGAAAATCTTTGGATAAATTCAAAGAAAACATTAAAACATCTCTAACATCACAGCACAATTCTAAGGAAAGTTGCACATAAAGAAATGAGTTGACTCTGCATGAAAGCTCATAATGGACATTTTGAACATTTATTATGACATGCAATTAGGAAAAAATTAAAACTATAGTTTTCTTAGTTATCTGTATCATATAATTAAATCAATTATATGATTAAATAATATTTATTAAACTATACAGTTTGCTTTACTCAAGAGTTGTATGACTTTATGACCTCTGGGTATTACCCATGCTATTAGTGTAAAGTATTAATGTAATTGTACTGTAATGTACTTTCCATCATCGATAAAATATTTATCTAAAGATATAATATAAAATAAAGATAAAAAAAATCTTATCTATACACTACTTTAAACAAATCTATTACAAGAACACTTTATTTTATTAGTAGTTCTACATTATTTTTCATCACTAACCTCTTTGGTAAAGTTGAATTCATCAACAGTGATGACAGGTGTTGAAAGGGGAGAAGACAAATCTGCAGCATTAACTTTTTCACATATTTCAATAACAGTTTGTCTCCTTTCTTTTTTAATATCAGATTCACTATCATCATTTTTATCACTCATGCAAACCACTAAATCACCACAAGTTTCATAATTTAGCATGTGATTATCGTTAAGCTCAATAATTCCAGTTATATTATTAGATACATCAGGTAAAGAAGATGAAGAATCCATAACCAGCTTTACAGAAGAATCTATAAGCCCGTTATTTTCTTTATTTACATCATCAGATGATGACAGAGTATCTACATTTGTATTAAAAGTATTTTCATTATTTACAACACTGTTAGATGCATTTAAACTATTAGAATCAGATGTAATAATAGTATTATTAATATTTACATTATAATTATCGTAATTTTTTACATCGTTATCAACCATATTAACATCATCATTTTTACCTGCATTATCACCATCTGAAAAAATATTTTCAGTTCCTTTTTCAACAGATACTTCAGGAACTGAATTATCACCTTCATTCGATAGCATAATACAAGAAGCATCACCATTATAATTATCGGTAGATATAGAATCTAAATTTTTATCGCCTTCCCCCTCATCACAAGCAACCAAAGATACAATAATATCAGAAGGTGTAACAGGTTCGGAAGGACATTCTGGGATAACTGGCAGCGGATCATTAAGATCTGTTCGTAAAGGTAATTTTAAGGAGGAAGAAGTAGTAATAATAGATGAAGTAGAGGAAGAAGAAGATGACAGAGAAGCTAAAGAAGAATTATCACTTGAAGTTACCACCATCACCTGCAAAGTATTATTATCATTGTCAACGCAACTTACACCAATCTGATTATCTTGAGTTATAACGACTGACGAATCTTCGCTGTTTGAATGAACTGAATTTTCAATTATTGTTTTTCTAGTTATTTCTTCAGCAATAGTAGGATGGTGCTGAAATTTAAACTCGGTATCGACTG
This sequence comes from Zanna intricata, assembly GCA_010016005.3. NCBI lineage: Eukaryota > Metazoa > Arthropoda > Insecta > Hemiptera > Fulgoridae > Zanna > Zanna intricata. The sequence continues at coordinate 18,354 of JAAAKQ030453202.1, read as the reverse complement.
AAGAGCTATCCAAATGCGAATCACAATCATCGGCTTGACTGACAGAACTTGAAACATCAGCGGTATGAATTCCGCTATCTTCTCTATCTGTATCTCCGCTTAATGAAGAAGCTGGATAATTTCTACAAAAATCTAAATCTTCAAGACTTTGAACTCTTTCAAAACATTCATTATTTAATCCTTCAGCTGAATCTATATCTAAACTGTCCAAAGACCTGTGTCTAAAATGCTGCTGATGATTTGTTTGATAAATTTCAACTTCTTCTGGACTTGATGTCCTTTCTATTTGTTCATCAACTCTAACTGTTTTATAACATTCATTTTCTTCTTCATTCACTTTTGAATCGGTTGAATTACAATTTTCTGTTTTAAATTCAGTGTCAGTATTACCGCTTGTAGATTTTACAGAAGCATTATAATTTTCAATAGCCGATTCAACTGAACTTATAGTTTCATTTTCTTCTTTTGTAATAATTTTTTCCATATTAACTGTTTTAACAATATCTTTATTAACAGATTTTTCTAATGAATTCAAACGATCTCTCACAGATGGTGCATTCAAAATATTTTCAGATGTACCTTTATTAACTTTTCCTGTTGTACTTAAATTTTCTGTGGATTGAAATTTTTCAATTGTCGAAAGCCTATCTTTTACTGAAATTTCACCAGATAACCTATTAATAGTTTTCTTTGCAGGTGATTCTTCGACTTGTTTACCAAATGAAGATAACCTTTCTCTAATGCTTTTACTTGAAGAAAAGTCACCAGAGAGGCGATGATTCAATCTTGTTGATGATTCTTCTTGATCAGGAATTTTTTCAAACAATTCTCTTCTTTTATTTATATCAACCTTTGGGACAACGATCTGTTTTCTATTTGTATCACTGGTACTGAGATCAGTTGTCGACATGGACCGTTTTTTAAGCTGTTCTAATTCAGATAATTTTTCCTCAATTTTTGGTGTCGATCCACGTCTCGGTTTAACAGGTACTGCAGGTGATTTCTTTGTAAATCCACTATAATTACTTTCTTCAGAGGATGATCTTACATTTCTTGATTTCCCTCTAGTTTCTGCATAATTAACATAACTTTGTATAGCTCTTTCATAAGTATATTCTTCAGTTTCTGAAGAAGAAGTTTTAGATGAATCTTCATCATTATGGCCATTTAAACTTGTACCATTCTGGTTAACACATTTCTGATTTGTACTATTTTGTGACAACAATTCTTGTTCTTTCTCAAAAGTGTCATCCTATACAAAAATAATTCAGATTAGTAAATATATTTTCGTTAACATAATAAAATTCTTGATAATACAATCAAACAAATGAGAAAAATTAAAGTTTCATTTAATTATATTAGTATATCATAACACAATAAACATGAAACATACTAAAAAAACTAACAATAAAAACAATTCTGCAAGTCACTCAATGTTCAACTTTATTTGTAAACCTTAATTTTATTTGTAAACTTTATTTTGCAATTACAGCAAACATATCTAGAGTACATATTCTTCAACTGATGGAATAGTACAGTTCGTAAAGAAAAAAAAAAGGCCAGATTCAGAGACATGAGTGTAGACATTTATAGTTAAAACCTCATATCTAACACCAATTATCTATTTATCACCCTTATATCAATCATAAATAAGCATTCTTTTTTATAAAAAAGTTGTAAACAATGTCAATGAACTTCAACGATATTTGTACATAGTTCTAACTCATAACAGTAATTTTTTTCTCTTCAGTAATTTGACTGGTTTGACGCAGTTCTCAAAGATTCCCTATCTAGTGCCAGTCATTTCATTTCAGTATACCTCCTACATACTACATCCCTAACAATTTGTTTTACATATTCCAAATGTTGCCTGCCTGCACAATTTTTCCCAACTACCTGTCCCTCCAATACCAAAGGGACTATTCCAGGGTGCCTTAATATTTGGCCTATAAGTTTGTCTCTTCTTTTAACTATATTTTTCCAAATGCATCTTTATCATTTGGAAAATTTGGAAATTCTTTTGTCAAACATTCTCCTGTAACAACACATTTCAAAAGCTTAATCTTTTCTTCTCAGGTACTCCAATCGTCCAAGTTTCACTTCCATACATATACTCCAAACATATACATATACGCTATCCATACATATACGCTCCAAACATATACTTTCAGAAATGTTATCCCGACATTTAAATTAATTTTTGATGTAAGCAAATTATATCTCTGACTGAAAGCTTGTTTTGCCAATGCTATTCGGCATTTTATATTGCTCCTGATTTGTCCATCTTTAGCAATTCTACTTTAGAAATAACAAAATTCTTCTACTTCTGCAATCTTTTCTCTACCTATTTTTATATTCAATAATTCATCTACATTATGTCTACTACATTCTATTACTTTCATTTTGTTCTTGTTTATTTTCATGCAGTAATTGTTGCTTAGGACTTCATACATGCTTCATCAAAGTTTCTCTTAAATCTTTTTTACTCTCTGCTAGAATTATAGCAAACTATAGCATCTTTATCGTTTCACCTTGCACTTTTCACCATTGGCACCTTGTGCAAATTCAATATATATTGAATTTACACAAAGACAAAAATAAAAGAGAATAATGAATCCTCCTAGTATAAAGTTGCTTAAATACTTCCAACACAGTGTCACAACATCTCATGTAAATATAATTAAGGACACATAATAATATGACTGATATTTGGGACTAAATGTAACATGAAAATTTACATGTCACAAGTCATAATTTGATAATTCAAGTTCAGTAGTATCAACTAACACTGCTCGAATAATTTAAATACTTGCATTCTCCTTCATAATCCAGTAATAAAAAGTTTCATAAAATATCTTAAAAATTTTGATGACAGTCCAGTACTGCAGAAAGGATCCATATAACTAACTCTAGAGAGATCTTCTAGAAGCATAATTTTCAATTATTAAAAATATTAGTAGCTAAACATATTTAAAATTGTAATGTTTTTCCATGTATGAAAGTGTTAAAAGACAAAAGAAGACAAGTTGATCCATTGTCATTCAACCAAAAAATCTGAACCGGAACATCATATCCTTGCTATCTCAAAACTTCAATTTATTTTTTCATTTTATGAAAACAATATTATATTAAACTTTTGTGGAATCTTTTTTTTGCAAATACTAAAAAAATATTCATTAAAACTTTAAAAATATATAAAATAACCAATAATAAAATAGGGTTAAAATTAATGACACTTACATCGTTTTGAGCTTCTTCAGTAATAGTAGAACTAGTAGAGGATTTACTGCAAGTACTAATACCTAAATCGCTTAAATCATTATCATCATCCTGATATAAAGGTAGACTTAATTTTCGGCCCCTGGAATTTCTGTAAACATAAAAAATATTCTCGTTGTAAAATGTAAATTAAGAGTTGTCTGTAACTTATACCAATATTTTATTTGTGAAGATGGTAATCTACCCAATCTGACATGATGTATAAAATATTATTATGTAACTAGCAGAATAAAATATTTGATTATTTAATTCAAAATCACATTCAATAATAACAGTTTTCATGTCAAGTACTACAATTTTTACAACAGTTTTTACAATAATAATAATTATAATTCCATAAATTAAAAAATTTGAGAATTGCTTATGACTTTTACATTGAAAAAAGAAAATCTTCATGCATATACATGAATTGTACATAAATCATGAATCCTTATGATGTATATATACATTAAGATTTTCTTTGGTATTTATTACCATAAATCAATAAGTAAAAATTTTCCACCCAAGATTTTAAAAAGCAAGGATCTAGTTATAGAAGAGAACTAAAATTAACGTTTTGTTACACCTGTAGATATTAAAAAAACAAATTTTACCATAAATAAATGGTTTATTAAAAAGAAAACAAATAATGTGACGCTATAATAATATAATTATTTATTATAAAACAGAATTTGTTCAAAAATGTTTTTATTGTAAATTTTTCTAAATGTTAAAAGATATCTCTCACCCATTTCAATGCAAGTGATCAAATACCAAAACTTATAATAATGTAAGCTACTAAATTTGTTTTAATGAACTCATTTTATTATATGACTCACTAATTCAGTTCACCATACTTCCTGATCGCATGGCACGTTTTGAACATGAGGTATTTTTAGTTTTTATTTAACCCTTTCTATTAAAAGAAATAGAGATAACCTCATACTGAGTTTTTTTATTAACCTCATACTAAGGTCTCATTCTGATGCGTTTGAATACTGTTTTTTAAAATCTAAAACTTTTTTTTTTTAACTAAAAAAAAAAGCAATAGTTCATGTTTTACAATTCTTATTTTTAAACTTATCCTTTACCCAATCACAAAAACAAAATGGAATATCAAATGAATAAATGAAATTAAATATGACAGTAATTTAAAATCAAACAGGTTAATTAATGTTCATTATATATGCCTTTAGGAATTTAGTATAAATTCCTAAACTTAGTATATAAAAATACTAAATTGGGGGGGAAAGAGAGAGAGAGCGAGAAGGGAGGGAGGAAAATAGAGAGAGTACAACAATATGTACTGTAATACAGTAGTAGTGTGAAATAAATTAAATTTTTTTAAATAAATTAAAAATAAAAACATACAGTAGAGTAGGCCTACTGTATAATGTATCCATTTTATTGGCAGTTAGTTTGTATCACAGTTTTTACATAATGTAGTTTTTATTAAATTTTGTTTTAGATAATTCATGTACTGCTTACAGTAAACATTTACTTTTTCTGAAAATAGAGTTGTCATGCAATATTTTTGTACAGTAATTATAATGATTCATGCGCTGAAAATGTTTGTTAATAAATTTAACTATCCCATCATCGCTTTATCACTGTAACACTTCATCTATTTATCACTTAATCACTAAGAATAGGGTGACATAATATTAATGACCGGATGTATAGGCCAGTATACTTTGTAATGCTCTAATAATTTTAATTTTAATACATGAATTAAACGTTGTTATTTACTCAATGTAATACATACATTCAATAATTTTTGTTCTACACTTATAATTTAAAACAATTTTTTGAGTTTGAATCTGTTGTATGTTATATAACAAACCATGAATAGTGAACATCATTAATGTAACAGAAAGATACATCTGAAATAGAGTGCTCTTGTACATCAGGCATTTTACACAGATTACAATCACAATAAAGAATGGTATAAATAGTGTAATGCAACAAATTAATGTACCCATTTCTGTTAAGAAATAATACATACTTAGAATAAAAATTTTAAATCATCTAATGTGAATTAAAATTTTAATGAAATAATTATACAAAAGAACAAAGTTTTATAAATATTCTATTTTTAAACTAACCTTTCTTCCATCATCTCACTAAAAGTTTTAGAACGTCTTCTATTACGATCATGTTCCTCCAATTCTAATTTTTTTACCTCAACCACCCTTTCTATAATATGTTCTTGCTTCTTCCTCCTGCTGCACTTCCAGTTATCCAAATTCTAAAAAAATAAAAAAATATTTAAAATATATAATTGAGACGTAGATAGTAAATAAAATATCACCAAAGCAAAATTAACAATGTCATCACCACATAATGGGAACATGTAAAAAAAAAAAAAAAAAAAAAAAATAGAAATAAAGCTGTTTATACACAACAAACAGTGTTTTCATGAAGGAAAATCACATTTACTAAAATTTAACTGTTAATGGCAATTTAATAATAGAAATCATAAGGAAACATTATTTAGAGTAGAAATGACTTGAATTTTATTAAATGTTGTTTTGTGTAAGAAAAATATTATTTTTATTTTTCTATTTCTAGTGTATATATGCAATCTATTTAACTTCTGAACAATAAACAACCCTAAGGTGCAATGATATAAGTAAGATCTATGAAATATAAATGAAGTAAAATCTTGTATAGACTCAGGTTGACCTGACCATTCCTGAGATAAGTGGTTAATTAAATTCCAACTATTAAAGTATACCAGTATCTGCTGTCTAGGATTTAAATTTGTATAAAAATAACTTATCATTAATAGGACTTTGAAAATCTGCTGTTGATTTATAATTATGATTTTACCATCAGATAAATCATCCAATGAGTTAATAGAACTTTTAAACTATTATTAGTAAAACGATTTGAGAAATGTGGTGCAATAACATGGATAGTGAAAAAGAGGCAACCAGGTAGCTCATTAGCATTGGATTTTTGGAGATCTGTAAAGAAATCTAAATGCAAAAGAAACATAGAAATAAGAAAAATTAATGCATGTGAAAGAAACTATTATAACAATTTTGGAATTCTATACTGAAAAACTATAATTACTGTTTAGATGAATAAATATTAGGTTATCAAAACCTGTTACAGAATGAAAAGTAGAGAAATGAAGAAAAAGGAGATGATGACCAATCAACTTAAGTTACAAAAATATAATGTTTATTTAAAAACTGGCAGTATTAAAGTGTGTATTATTTAATTTTCTAAATTTACTAAATTTACTATTTTACTATTTAGTTAGTATTAATTTACTATTTCATTTAATTTGTTAAATTTACTATTATTATGCAGAATAAAATTTTCATTTCTTCCCCATACTAATTATAATGACAATATCATAGTGATAAAATTATAATTATTATTTTACAAAAAATAAGATTTTCATTTTGTGCATTATAACAACAGACACAAAAATATTAATTTCCAACATTTTACATTTTGTGGTTTTATGGTAAAACAAATATAAAATAACAAAATAAAAATAATTATAAAACTACATATTTATGTTATAAAATCAACATTTATTTAATAATAAAGTTCAGCATACTTGCGAAATACAACATTAATAGAAGATAAACTTTAATGACAAATTCAAGTTAATATCATTTTTTAAAATCTAATTATTATATAATTTATACTTTGTTTTAAGTGATGGGCAGGGCACATCTTATTTTCTCTCAAATTTTCAATTAGTTTTTGTTGTAACAGGCAGATTTATGTATTAAAACCCCATAACAACTTCTAAAATATGATTACAAACATTTGTTTTTTTAAGAACAAAGGACAAATGCAATGACATTTCTGCCAGTCTTTATCTCCTTTAGGAAGATACAGGGTATCTGGCTAAAGATAACCAAAATTAAGGGCCAATATTTAGAAAACCAGTAATCATAATCTATTACAACATAGACTCAATCAACAGAAAATAACTCCAAAATTTATTCTTTATTCTCTCAAATGCAGTGGAATACAGATGCGCATGCAATCAGATTCACAATGTAATTGTAGTTAGTAATAGTCAGTTGAGATGCGGCCTCCACAACAGAAGGCTCATTAGTTGCTTTGGTTAATACACTTTCAATCAGTTACATGTGTTCCAACAGCATGTTATGAACTGAATGGAATATCAATCCTCCTACATCTAAGTATATCCATCATGGAATAAAAAATTTAACATTGTTAATACAACTTTGATTATCTAATTAACTTTTTAGATTGGAAACTTGGTTTCAGAAACTGGAAATCATCCAAAGATTCCATTAGTGATGAGAATGTTGATCGTGTATGTGATGCATTCACTTCCAATCCTGAGAGGTTAATTAGGCAAGCTAGATACGAACTGCAAATTCTTCACGACATTAACTGTTTCACTGTTCACGACATTATTTATAAATGGCTCTATTTGTGAGTATAAAAAGTTATAACTACTTCATCACATTAAACCAAATGATTGCCACCTATGATATAAGTTTTCTGCAGACTAATACCCTGTGTTAAAGACAACCCTAATAATCAACAACCCTAATAATCTTGATATGTTGTTATTTACTGATAAGGCAACTTTTCGTACGTGTGGGAAAGTTAACATACAAATGTCGAGTTTGAGGAATTAAAAATCTCCATATAGTAATAAAAAATGATAGGGACATACCAAAAGTCTTGTCTGGTTAGGAATGCACAAAATTTGTGTCATCGGTCGATGATTTTTTTTTTTTTTTTTTATGAAGGCCACTATGATAGAACACGCATACAGTACCTCAACATGTTTGAGAAATTTACTGTTCCTCAGATTCCTGCAGGCTTCAGTTTCCAACAAGATGGTATTCCACCACACTTCCATCAAGAAGTTACCATTTTCTTGAACAAAACTTTCCCCAAATGTTGGATTGGAAAAGAGAATCCAACTATATGGCCACATAGATCCTTAATATTAATACTTTCAACTTTTTTGCTCAAGGATGTATTAAAAATTATGGGTCTACAGAAAAGTTCAAGATGTGGATAATTTACAACAGAATTTTTAAAGCTGTTGGTCTAATAATGCCGCAGTAGTCTCTTAAACACCTGGCAAGAGTTAGATTATCTTCTTGATGTCTGCCGAAGTACAAAAGGTGCATGCATTGAACTTGAATATCCAAAATTAAAACTTAGTGCATTTCTGTGTTTATTAAAAAAAAATTAAATTTTATTAACTGCTTCTAATACTTGTGTATGCTGTTACTTTTGGATACCTTTAGCCTGGGCACTCTGTACAACCCAAGATGACTTTACTTTCTTACAAAAAGTATAAAATTACATAGTTTACTTTTCATACAATTGTCAAAATCTTTAACATTCATATGTATTAAATTCTTTGGATCAACAGAAGCCACACTGTCTCCACTTTAAATCAAATATACTCTCAATATCATCTGAAATTAGTTTCTTATTCAACCATTCCTAGGTAAATGCCACAGAGTTTATAACATTACCGCCAGTCTCCGTAGAGTTCCGACATAGACCCCTGTGACTTTTGGCTTTTCCAAATCGAAAATTCCACTCAAAAGGCACCAGTTCAACGACAAAGAAATTACTGAGAAGAATGCGACAAGAGCATTTAAGGCCATTCCAAAACTGTTTCAGAAAATGGAAGCATGTTGTACAGTCAAAAGGGGATTACTTTGAAGGATGGTACAAGCTGGATGACAAAGAATAACCTCAGCGTGGAGAATTCAAAGTACGTTGGATTCTTTTGAGACACATCTCATATATCTCATATATATATATATAATAATAATAATAGTAATAACAATAAATTCATATATAAATGTATCACACATATATATATATATATATATACATATATATATAAATTGTAAAATAAAATGCAGCAAAACACAATACTTACTGACTGCCAGTCTTCTGCTTCATCTCTGACTTCTTTTTTAACTTTCTTTACTTCTTCAACTTTTTTAAGTTGCTCCTGTGCTGATCTATAAAGATTACAAGGTCCAACTTTAATAAACTGTAGAGGATTTGCTGCTGGTTTTGATGTAGCTACTTTTGTAGTTCTAGTGGGAATTAATTCTACATTTTCTTGTGACGTCTGAAACAAATATAAAGAAATCAATAAATTAAATGCATATAATTTAATTATACTTGTTATTTTCTCAACCCCCCCCCAAAAAAAAAAGCCTTAATCTTAACTTACTAACAATCTGAACTTAAACTGAAACAGTTTTTTACCAAAAGTTATAATGAAATTCTCTGATATAAATGTTAAACAGAACAGCTACTAGGAACCACCAAACTATCTCTACGTTTGAATTTTCTTTAACTTGTATTTTATAAAATTTCAATAATCTAATGATTCATGATAAAGATTAGTGTACTATGATTATATAGCAGATTCTGAAATTTTAATGTCAACCAATCATATTTAAGTTATGAGAACATTTCATTTATATTTTAGTTTCAATACTATTAATACATTTTGTCCCTATGCAGAACTATTGACATTAAGGTTCATTCAGATTAATACACAAGTGGTTCAGATCATGCAGCATGGTTCTTTAATACAATTTAAATTTTTATTGCTGGATGCTATTGGGATTAAATTTTTGTTTTTATTTTTTTCTGAGATTGATTTTTTCAGTTGTTATTTATTTTAGACTTTCTTCTTTGTGAAATAATGTGACATGCAACTGAATGAACAAACTGTTAAACTTTTTAATTTTCTGTTTAATCTTTATTAAATGCAGAGTAATCAAAAAAGATTCTCTGTAATTTCAATGTAAAATATTTTAGATAAATAATCAACTTAATTATTTTAGTAAACTGGGTAAAAACATAGATAATTTGTTATTTTGAGTGCTGAAAATATACTTTTATTGCACCAAAAGAATGCGCATTAGTCATACTACCGCAATTTTCCTGATCACTAGATCGGGATCCTATTTCCTAGTAAGCAAGAAGCCATGAAAACTTGCTCTAGACAGTGCTTGTAGTTTTTTTTAATGTTTTGACATACAGAATCGAGGTATTAATCAAACTTAGGGATTGGATTAGGAAACAAAAAGGTTCATTTGGACAAATGCCCTATCTACCTTCACTTCCCCTTCTGTCATTTTGTATTTCTTCAATAAGATTTAATATTTTAAGAACAGATAGAATTATTTTAATAAAACAAGGATATACATTTATGACAAATAAATAATAATAATTAAATGTATGTATAAGTGCTGGCAATTTAAATTTTTTTAAAAATAACAGTTGCGTAAATATTAGTTTTTTAGATAAAATAACAATTTATTTATTGTAAACAAAAAAAATCTTCTTCCTTCAAATCAGCTGATCAGCAGCCTTGATAAAGTTAAAGTAGATCGCAAAATTATTATGTGCCTGTTCACAATTCAGTTCCTTCACTATTGAATTAAAAAATTATTTATAGAATAGTTAATAAATAACTTTCTATTTACTTGATGTTGTGAATCAGTCTCACCCAAAACCTTTTGAAACATATCACAACATGAACTAAAAACGGATGCCATTTTTAAAATTACCTGAATTTAATTATAGAATGATCTTACTTTAAAGTTGGACTAGAGAAAATTTATTTGCATGGCTTTTAATTACAAATCCTTGGAATTAATTAATTAAAACTTATTATTTTCTCATTCCTCATTTTTTTTTTTTGAAATTCAAAGCAAGCAGACTTAAAATTTTAAAAATTTTCTTTACCTTTTTGTAAAAAAAAAATAATTTTGGTTAAAAATTGCCTTACTAATCTCAGAAAGAAAACCTGACCACAAAATTCATCAATTTCTCTCTTTATCTGTTTAGCCTCCGGAACTAACGTAAGGTATTAACTTCAGAGGATATAATATTTGAATGTTAGTAGGTCTTGTACAATCTCAGGTCGACCACTCCTGAGAAGTGTGGTTAATTGAAACCCAACCACAAAGAATACCGGTATCCACGATCTAGTATTCAAATCCGTATTAAAATTTTATCTTACAAAGATTGATCAATTTATAACTTACTAAATCATACAGCGAAAACGTTAATTAATTAATCTGAAGTTGGAATATGACTGGGGGCGCCAGTGCATATAGGCAGCCAACAGCCCCACGTGTTCAAAAATTACGTGCTGAGTATGTCTTGATAGCCATACCCTACAAATCCACGCTGCCCAAAAGACAACATGAATCTATATGCCATGCAAGTGGCAAGCACCCTTTTTTAATAAGTTTATTAAAGATGTGTGGTATTATAAATAAACAAACAATTCATAAAAAGAGAACTTTTGCAAGGAAATACTATTAAATGAAGAACATTTTCATAGATTAGAAAAATAAATTCTGTCTACTTTAATAATACGTAGAAATAACCTACTAAAGAGAATAAATACCTTTTTCACTCATTCTCCCAACAAAAAAATTAAAATTTTTAATTTTACACGCAATATTGCACACAGCGCACTCTATCAGTAGCCGGCTAAAGTACTAAGTAGTAACCGAATACGGCAATTGCTATTAGCAGTACATTGTACTCATAACACTATGTATAGTAAAATTAGAAAATTATTTCAGTAACTGCTATTAAATTACTAGTTAATTTGGTAAAAGTAATAACAGCAATAATATTTTGTAAAAAAAATATTAAAAAAAGTATAAAATTTACTACTTTATAATTCAGTACTACTTTAAAAATACATAAATTTTTCATAAAACTTTCTGTGTTTTTTTTCTCATCCTTAAATAAATAATTGTTCTGATCAGTACCATCATGTTCTAATCTAGAGTTTGTTTTTTTTTTTTTAATTCAGGTTCGAATCCCAGTCAGGCATGGCATTTTTCACACACGCTGCAATTCATTCATCTAATCCCCTGAAGATATAATGTTCTAACAAACATTGGCCAGCTAGTTCTATAATTATAGGAATGGGATAACAACCATGATAAAAATGAAACAACAGATTCAGAGCAATAGTGAGAAAGGATTAATGATACTACGTGTTATATACTCACTCGTTTAATTATGAACATGTAAAAAGCAACCTTAATCCATATTACTATTACGATTAATTATATTCTAACAAATACTTCTATGAAATTACGGTTAATACTGTTAATTAAATAGAAAATAAAAATTAAAGTAAAAGTGAACAAATTATATATATATTCTAATTAAAAAAAAGATAATTAGTTCAAATAATACACCTTTTCCATTTAAGTGGCTATAAGTAACTAATGTCGGATTAAATTTGTAGTACAATAAACTTTTAAGAACAGCACTTAACTACATAAGATTATCAAACAATTAATTTTTTTTTCAATATCAAGAGAAATCTAAACCAGTATCAAAGTTAACTCATTATAATCATTCTTTTAAGATTTTAATGTTGCACACTGACTACTGCAAAATTTATACCAGTGATGGGATGGTGAGAAATGGCTCACAAACTTATAAAGCAAAATCAGTACAATCAAAAAGAGAAATGTTATTTGAAGATCTTTTATATTCCTTACTGCAGATTTCCCCATAATGTAAGGTATATTATATATTAAGAGTTTATTCAAACAATAAATTGACAATTTACTTTACTAAAATTCAGCAGCTTTGGCAACATTACAAAATAAAATACACATAAAATAAAAAAAAAAAATTTCCCTGTAATACTATTTCTTTTTCATTTTCCTTACATTCCATTGTTCACTTCCTAACCTATTTTCTTTCTTACCCTGTCCATTTACACAACATAACTTTTATCTGAACCAGCAATTAATTATTTTAATAAACAAGACCACTATCACGGTAAAAAATAAAAAATTTTTTTTTTTTATTTAAAAATTATATTGTTTTTCAGAAATAATCAAGAAAGCTACACTAAATATCATGGGACTTCTAAAATACAAATGACTTAAGGTAAAACAATGAGGATTATAAACAACCAATCAATTGTTTACAGAAGATACCACAAAATTACCTTTAAAAGATTATCTTAACAAACAATCTATATTATTCCAAATCTATTCATTAATATTTTTAAAGTGTCTAATTACTTTTCTGTATACTACTGATGACTTATTTTAAATTATAACATAGCGTTCAAAATTTTATGAAGAATGGTCAAGTTTTGTTATTCTTTAAAACAATATGTCAACCAATTAAAAATTAGTTGATTAGAAATATAAAAATATATATAATAAATATTAGCATTCTACTATTAATCATTAATTAATATTAATCTTCATAATTATATTTTTTCAAAATAAATCAATCAGGTTTCTAGATAATATCAGTTTTAATTGATTATTGCTATCGGCAAAAAATCATAGAAACAGGAAACAATTAGAAAATAATTAGGTTCAAAAAATGAATGGTATTTTAGGATAAACAAATATAAAAAAAAATCAAGCAATAAAAATCTACTATCTTATTACTGTTTTATAATGTTATAAACTGGATTTTTAATTAATTTTATATTGATAATATATATGTACATCATAAATACTAATCAAATTATTAAAAAAGAAATCCAGAACATTAGATTTAATATAAAAAAATAAAATATATATTTTTTTAAATAGAAGCAGTATGAATTCATTGCTATATTGCCATTAAATAGTTTGTAACATAAACAATAATATTGAGCAGCTACACACATTTATGTCTGCTCAGTAGCGCATGTATCCTGAATAGGTTAAAGATGGGTGGATTGACTAAACAGATAACATTTTTACACACAAACACACACTTTATATTATATATGTACACATATATGAGACCTACATGGTTGATGCAATCAATTCAACTTCCATCCGCTGTTTCTATATATATATATATATCCGCTTTTTAAAATTCAATTCATTAATTATGTCATTATGAATTATATCACGTATTTTCACGATGTAATTTTTACTGCCTATTTAGATTGAATTTATATGTAATAAAAATATATATTATTGATAACTAAAAAGTTTCTATATAATAGAAATTTCAGACTACTGAAATATGGTTACATATTAAAAAAAGTGAATACGCATACAGGCAATTTAATGTAAATAAATAAATATTTTTATAAAAACCATAGTATATAAAATTAATAAATAACTCTTTTATTCTAATTGGTACATAATAATAAATTATACAAATCACATCAGAAATAGGTAAATATGCTACTCTAGGGATAAAAAAAAAAAGACTGCCTCAACATTTGTAAGATAAATCAAGTGAAATCATTACAAACAATGATGAATGCAGCAACACAAAATATCTTTGTGGATTGCATGTGGTATGCAGCTTTGTCATAAGTTTAAACTACCTACAAACATTGCCAAATTCTGGGCAATAATAAAGAAGTTTTAGATCGGACGCCTCTTTTTTACTTTTTGTTGGCGTTATACATAAATTTTGATATTTTTGCAAATAGTTTTTGTATTTAAAACATTAGCTTTGATTTTTAGGTTTTTTGTTTTTTATTCTGTTACCCCCAAGTAGTGGCCCTTACACCCCTCTTGGATTTTGTTAAATTTTTATATTATACTGTCTCGTTTTAAATAAATTTATTTTCCTGTTAAGATTCTGACTGTAATATTAGTTGTAAGACTTTCATGATATTATTTTTAAGTTTTAGTGATATCTTATCTGTAATATTAGCTTAAGTTTTAGTTAATAATTTAATTTTAATCTACTGTTAGTTTTAACATTTTAATTTTTCTCTTGTATGTTACAGAAATTGTAAATTTTTAGTAATAATACTTGATATAAGTTTTTAGTCATACTTTTTTTAAAATTTTAATCAAGTTTTAGATTTTAGTTTGTTTTTTAATTTTTTTTTTAGAGGATTACATTTGATCCCGGTGCTAACATTTTTCACCCCCTCCCGAAAAAAAAAAAAAACACAGAATAGAAAATTAATTATAATGTAAAAAATGTGTAAGTCCATACTAATTATTTATTTAAATATTTTTAAAAAATTATAAATATATGAAAATAATAAATACAAAATGATTCACAATTTGAACCACATTAGAGAAAATTATTTGAGCACATATTTATAAAAATAATGAACAAGAATCAGAAAATTCAGGGTTATTTAAATTTTTTAATTAATATTATCTAAAAATTCATCTACAGAATAACATTATTTCTGTAATGATACTACAGTGTTCTTTAAAGTACAGAAATGAATTAAATAAATATATACATTTTCTTAAAATTTATATACTAACAGTTAGAGCAACAATTATTATACTAACCCTATTACACAGTTATTATTCTATTATAGTTATTAATACAGTGTTCATAAAGTGACACAACATTTTGAAAGAATGTTTCCTTCCTTTGTTGCATGTTTAATTAAGGATAATTGAGAAAAAAAATGTATAACACAATTCAGCAAAGAAGGCTGGTACAGTGTTCCATTATAACCAGACTCAGAATAACTGCAAAGAAAAGTGTGATTATGGTGTGGCTGCATCAAATAAGATCAAGCGGCTTAACAAAAAGTTTCAAGAGACAAGGAATATGGAACATGCAGCCAAAAATGGTTAACCTGAAAGTGCTAACACTAGATAAGCTAATTGACATGCAAGCAGCATATTCTGTTAGTCCCAAGAAGTCTGTGCGACAATTATCTATCAAGTCTGGTTTCTCCGTTGGTAGTGCCCACACAGCATCAGGCAAGTGTTTAAAAATGTATCCATACAGAATTCGTGTTATTCATGAGTTGTTTTATCTGCAGACATTGGAAAATGTGTAATTTTCTGTCAATGGTTCATGTCATCTGTAATGCCAAATGAGAAAGAACTGGATAATTAGTTTTGGTCTGACAAGTCACAGTTCTACCTTGATGGATACATGAATGCACAGAATTCATGCATTTGGTGTATGGAAAATCCTTATAAACTGCACAGACCAAAAAATAGGTATTCAATGTGCAATATCATGTAGGCGAATCTTCATGACATTCTTTCATGGCACAGTGAACAGTGAGCGCTACATACAGATACATCTATTTTGTTTTTTGTATTTTTTAACCTCCAGGACCTCCAATAGGTATTTCTTCAAAGGATGGAGATGAATGATTTGTAGATACACAACAAACAACATGATACAGATACATAACAATACACCTGCAGACCAGCTAGAGTACAGTGGTTTCAGCAGGACAATAACACTATTACTTTCTTGGATCAATATTTTCATGGACAAGTGATTTCAAAGGGGTTGTAGCCCCCTCAGTCTCCTAATTTATCCCCTCCTGAATTTTTTCTTGTAGGGATACCTTAAGAAAGCTGCTTACAAAACTTATCCTCATACCATTCGTGAATTGCAGACTGAAATTGAACGATGCATTACTGCAATTCCTCAACAAATGTTACAACATGTGTTTAAGAACATGCAACGTCGTATTCAATTATGTGAATCGCATAATGGAAGCCCTTTCAGCACTATTATAACTCATTCATTTTTCCATAAAGTTGCATCATTTTTTGAACAAACTGTAGTTATTCTATTATATAGTCCACTAAAATAGTTATTAAATAAAATGTAATAAATTTTGCTCTAAAAATTGTAAAAAAATTTTTAATAAAACAACTGTAACAGATTTAAAATCAGGTAAATATAAAAATAGTTTTACCAAGTACAACTCAACTGTAAAAAGTTTTATACAGTTTCATTAATATACGAGACTTAATTCTGTATGAGACCTTGTAGACCTAATTCTGTAGGTTTCTTATTCCTTAAAAATCATTCATTAGTCTGCATAAGTTATTTGATCCAAATATAACTTGTTTATTTTAACTTTCTATCATATTAAAATTCTATTTTTTCTGTACCTTATTTATTTATAAAGTTCAAGAAGTCAATTTCAACAAGATTTATTCCATATTAACTTTGCTTCATTTAAAAAAGTTGTTTTTATTATTCAAATTTGATTAAGTATAAAAATGGAAGATACAAACAAATGTTTGAAATTTAATATTATTTACATATATATTTATAAGTAAACATATATTTATAAATAAACATACAATGTTAACATTTTCTGTTTGTTCGTTTGCAACAGCATTACAAGGGAACCAACCCGCAAACTGTTTTTAAATTTTTAGGTTATCCCAGAGAAAGCCATATATTGAGACTAGTCCCTTTCGTGGTGAAGTTTTAATTAAAAATATTCATCGAAGAAACAAAAATTAATTCTTTTACTCCATTATATTAATGTCATCATGGCCACAAAAATATAATGAAGTAAAAATGATTGATCAATTTTTCTTTAATGAATATTTGTAAAATATTTAACATTCATACTACTATAGTTGTATACTATTCTGTCTTTTGTACTTAAGTTTTTTTTTCAATTGTTTGTAAAGTCCATATATTTCCTTCTTCGTCATTTCGCCTGTTGAATAAGCATCCAGAAGCAAAAGTTTCTCACAATCATGAAGATAATGAACGCATTCATGGTCCAGGGGGCTCCACTCCCTGGGTAGACTAGTAGGCTAATAATTTATTATATACTTGTATTTTGTATAATTAATTAAACTTTTTCTTTAAAATAATAAATATATTACATTTAATACTTAACATACGTCAATTTTATATTTATTATACCTCTGGTAACTACAGATAAAATTATAACTACCCTACTCAATTTTTATGAAAATAAATCCATTTTGCATTGTGTGGAAAACATTAATCCTAACCAAGAATCAAATTCAGAACCTTTTGGATGAAAGGCAGATTATTCCTTAGAGGTCAGTAGATTGCACTACATAATAAAATAATTTAATATCACATTATGATTAAGCAATATTAAAATTAAAATAACTGATCTGATTTCTTAATATAATTGTGGGTCCAGTTATTGTCTGAACCTTTTTTTTTTTTTAATTTAACCTCCGAAACCATCGTTAAGGTACATCTTAATGAGATGAATGAATTGTAGCGTGTATGAAAAATGCCATGCCTGACCAGGATTCGAACCCGGGATTAACCACATTTCTCAGGAGTGGTCGACCTGAGATTGTACAAGACTTACACTTCATTCACATTCACACACATCATCCTCATTCATCC